>JAUJPO010075120.1:0-11291 GCA_032270745.1 Tiaropsis multicirrata
ACAAACCGTGTGTTTTCTAACATTGGGATTGATCAAGCGCACGAACAGATGAACAAAGTCTTGAAGGCAGATGGGGGAATTATCGGAATACTTGACAACCCAAAAGCACTACTGAAATGGGCAATCAGTGGACCAGTTATCAGTGAACTGCTAACATACGATAGTGACGAAGATGATGATTTCCGGGCAAAATCTCACCACGAAGATACGGAAAGCTTTGAGAAAGAATTTCGTAAAGATCGAAAGTCATTCATTGCATCAATGTTAGAATATGAAAACCCATTCGAAGAAAAAGAGAAGAATCTTGTCCATCTAACTTCAAGACACGTCCTTGACGAAATCGCAACCAATTCCGTGAGAAGTGCAAAGAAGATTGGAGATGATCAATATGTCACATTTGTGAAAGAAAGGCTTACAGAAAGAACCACGTCGTTATATGACACCTTACCACGAAACGAATTGTCACTCTTCCGTCAAAAGCATATTATGAAGGTTTCCAAGTCCAAACAAAAGATGGCGACATTAAACGTGGAGAGAAGATTGTACGCAAATCTTTATGTTGCTTGCCAATCAAGAGAGGGCGATCTAGATAACTTTTTCTGTCATGAAAATCACGCATTTCCGATTTCAATCTCGGAGTATGGAAAACTCAGAAAAGCAACGTCGAAATCTGACTTCATCCCGTGCTTGGAATCGAAAGTCGAGGTGCATTATGAAGCTCCAGAGGTATTCATGAAAGTTATTGATGGGGCTGCTTTCGTGAACATGAATCGCCCAAAGACATCGACTACATACGGAAGCTTTTGTAAAGATGAGCTGACTTCCAAACTGAAGGTGGCTTCCAAGAACGTGAAGAGATTGGATGTTGTATTCGATGTGTACAAGGAGAGGAGTTTGAAAAGTCAGACCAGAGAAAGCAGAGGTGAAGGAATTAGAATTTCAATCAGGAAAGATACCAAAATCTACAAAGATTTTCAAAAGTTTATGCGAAACGACGTGAACAAGACGGAGCTTTTTAAAATGATTGCTGAAACTGCTGTTCAAGAAATCAGTAAACGTAGTACCACAGTCGTAACAACACTAGGAAGTGATGTGGTTAGCAATAACACCAACCTAAACACCTCTAGTATTGCACCATGCAACCATGAAGAAGCCGATACTAGGGTTTTTTTGCACGTCCTTGATGGTGCAAACACTGGTTTCAAGAAAATTTCCATCGTTACAGTTGACACAGACGTCGTTGTAATCGCTATTCAACACTTTGCTGCGTTGAACCTTGAAGAGCTTTGGATAGAGTTTGGTGTTGGGAAATCACGAAAATACATTCCCATTCATCATTGTGCAAGAGCTTTCACTGAACGAATTTGCAATGGCCTATCATTTTGGCATTCGTTTACTGGGTGCGACACCGTCTCTTCATTCAATGGAAAGGGAAAGAAGACAGCGTGGAAGGTGTTAAGATTGTTTGAAGAAGGACAGGCTACTTTTACTCGGTAAGTTTCCTTTTCGCAACATTACTGTTTCTATGCCATTTCAATGAAATTGTGAATAAGACGAATACTATACAGTAAATGAATTGATTTATCATCTGACATAATAAAATATGTAAAACATAACTTAACCTTCTCTTCTCTCTTACTATGTACCAGTGAAATAACTAATGCAAAATAGTTCTAAAAATTCAAATCTTAGACTGGCAAGAAACGATGATTTAAGTGAAGAGGATCTATTGATTATCGAACGGTTCGTAATATTGCTTTATGATTCAACAAGCCCATTAGAAGATGTCAATTTATGCAGGAGAGAACTTTTTACGAAGAAAGCTAAACCAGTAGAAAACATACCCCCAACGAAGGATGCTCTGGTTCAACACGCTAAAAGAGCAATGCTACAAAATATGTAAGACCCTGATTTTTTCTTTGATCTTTATTTAACTCCTCTTTTCAAAAACTTCTGTCAGTGTTTTACTAATAAGGTATGAAATGATAACATTATTTTATATTGCAGCATATGGAGTAATTCACTCGTCAAGCAGCAGCCCGAGCACGACCCGGAAGATTGGGGATGGGTATTGAAGGATGGAAAGTACGAACCATTATGGATGACGAAACGTGAAGCATCCAGCGAATGTCGTGAACTCATTAAATGCGGGTGCAAAGTTAAGTGTTCTGGTCGATGCAAATGTAAAACTGAAAACGTCCCATGCACTGAGCTTTGCCAATGTGGTGGGAGCTGTCCCTAAAGTGACACTTATCAATCAACTATCAACATTCTTGATTATTTCTTTCTAGTTTAGATTATTTTTAAAATCCCCTTTTTCGTTTCACTTGGCTGTGTATTTTGTTGTTGAATAAGTGAAATCTGACTTGACTTCTTGACTTCTATTTTGCCATGATCAGTTTTGGTTTGCTTTAGTGTAAAAAAAGAATCAAAAAGAATTGGTGCAAAAATGATATCATTGTTCACATTGGTATTTTCACTCTCCTCAGACCTTTTTGTATTTGATAGGAATATTTAACCACAACTTGCGGCTCTTGTTTTTATCAAGAAAAAACGCATCAAGGAAGTACTTTAAATGGCTCTATGATGAATTATAAAAGAAAGATAAGACCCTCGGCTATCCAACGAGCAATGATGCAACCTCTATTTCCTTATTGTTCAGAAGCTATGAGCGTCTAAAATTTGATCTATTACACGGATGTTCTTAACTTTGATTCACATTTTCTCAAATTTCCCAACCTATTATTATCACTCTTAAATGCTTCTCTTAATCCAAGTTTCCGTTAGGAAAATTCCCATGTTTAAATTGTGAGTTCTTCATAGTTTTTGGGTAAAATTTACGACCAAATCTGAGGCTCGATGTTCTTATGAATTATATTCTAATAAATAATAAAACGTTTAGCTCGATTCACCGAAAATGTATTCCAAAAATTGTTCTGTGTGAGTCTTTTCATGAAGGGTTGAATTTCAAATTAGTAAAATGTTGGAATTTGTGGAAAATTTTATTTCCATACATAAAACATATAAATTAAAAATATTATTATGGTCTGCTAAATACACCATTAACTTTTCCAAACAAAAACATGTTGCGAGTTATGAACAGAACTAACTAACCCTGGAACAAAATTCTTAGTTAAATGTTAAATGTTGAATAAAGCCGAATGCCTAAACCAAAGATTCTACATCATAAAATGTTATAAAAGTGAAAAAAATTAAGCTAGAGATATAGATAAAATATGGATAAAATATGTGCAATTTATTCAAAATATACAATCATAAATACATATAAATAGTTTTTTTTTTTTAATGTAGTAAATTGCAAAATAGTGCTTTTCGTGGAATTTAATACCACATTATCCCGTAAATTGCCAAATTAAATTCTGCGAAATTATGGAGGTTTTTATTATGGAGGTTTGTGTTATGGAGGTTCGTTAGATTAGAAGCGTGCTTTAATACCTCAGCTCTCTCCAGTTTGTCGTAGAGCAAAATGTGACCCAAAAAGAAATGCTCATCAATCAACTTCCGATGTTACAAAAAGCAATTTCATTACACGCTTTTCTTTATAAGAATAGTGTTTGTGAATAGCAATTTTTTTTAATGAAATTTTTCAATACATTTTCAACGGAAATAATATTGCCAGTTTCCGACGTTCGTATAACCGGCATCTATGTTATAGTCACCACACTCTAAGCGATCATAATCGTGTATATGAATGTGATATACATTTGATCCATAAAATCCGTGATTGTATAGATTGTTTCCACCGCCTGTTCGATATGTGGCATCATGTGCACTCAATTGATCATCTGGTAAAAAGTAAAAATCATCACCATTACTTAGAACCATATTTTGACTATCACCTCTTTCAATTGTTAGCTTGTCGACATATTTTAGAACAACATCAATTTGCTTGCCATGCCATTGTTTAAAGCATCTGAGTCGAAATTCACGGTAGTGATAGATATCTCTTCTCACATCATCAAGTGATTCAATAGATAAGACGTACAGTCCGGTCAAGGTATTTTTGAGGGTTTGAAGTCCAGATTGATGGATTGCTTCGTAAATGCGTTGACGTGTAACAGCATCAGATTCTACAGTCAGGTTACCAAACATCAACCAACCACCTAAAAAAGAGAAACAAAACATAAAGATCGCTTTAAATTGAATAGCTATTGATCCTATTGGTACCTTTTCAGTACTGTATTTTTCGTGCTTTATTGTCAGATAGCAGGACGCTAGGCGGCTGCTGACACTGTGAAAAGGTTAAACATGAAATGAAATAATTCAATTAAGTAGTCATCACCTGATTGTCCCGTCGATTTTCTAAGGACAATATTCAAAAGTTTCATATTCAAACCTGACTCAAGAGCTGGAAATAAATTACCCTTTCGCAAACCCGATATTTTCTGCACCATAGTAAAAAATACCACAAAACAAATTACCTCCATCAGTTACCATGTCACAGTAGAATGTCAAGAAATCACTTTGATATTTGATGGTAAAGTAACCAGAATCTATCCACGGATACATTTCTTTCATCACCTTGCACGATGTAAAGTTACTGCCTAAAAAAGATGATAGATTGATAATCAACTCCACAATCGCGTGGTCAAAAGGTCCGCAGACTTTTAGAATTGTGTTCTTTTTCAAAGTTGATGTACTACCTTCGTTCAGAGCGTAAAATCCTTCTCTACGGACTGTGCGCTTTGGTTATGTTTTCAATATTAAACAACGGGAACTGTGCATACGCATTGCGATTTTCTTTTGAAAACAATAAAACAATAAATGTTGACCAATCGGCTTTAGATCAAAAATTATTTTATTTAAAACGTTTATTGATAATTTATTTCAACACCTGTCAATCAAGGAAATTATTACGTCACCATTATTAGCAAAGCATACAAAAGCCTATAGACCAAGAGAAAGGCCTAAAAGCCTGGAGCTGTCTATTGTTTAGACTAGGTTGATGTAAATAAGGTCAGCTATTGCTACCAGTTGGGAGTAGGGTTAAGAGGGCAGTTTTACTGGTGATTTTGGTGATTTTCACCAATTCAAAAGAGTCTTTAATCTTATGATCGGCATTCGCAAGCACGATGAGAGAGACGACTTATTTATTTATTTGTTTGATTATCAGCATACGATTTTAAAGAAATGGTCGTATTATTTTGGACTATCTTCTTTATAGTATCCAGTGGCGGATTCAGAAAGGTTCTGAAAAGTTTTGACATCGAGTTTTGCTTTTTGCTCATAATCCCTTATTATTGTCAACACTCTCCATCAAAATCTTTGAGTACCTTCTGACTCCACCTCTGGTCACACTCTCTTGTGCAAAAAAAGGTTCAATCGCTTACTCTCAAGGTTACAAAATACAGGGCCAGATTGTCCATTGATGGAATAAAATCCAGACTTGCAAGTTGAACAAGAGGTTTTGATTTCAGCGCAAGAATTGTAGTTTCCTTTTAAAGAAAGAAGAAATATTTCATGGTGTCAGAAAAGGACTTTTGAAAAGAAAATCACAAAATAGCCAGGATAACCAAAAACCAGCCTATATTATTTCAAGACTTAGTCATTGTGAGATAAAGCTTAGAAGCTAGATGTGAAAACCATACACAGGGTGTGTCACACGTGTACTGAAAAGATTAATTCTAAATTTGCTGAATTTGAGAAAACACCGTTCTTAAAACATCTATAAACCATCCCAAATCTTAAACATTGAATACTTACCATTCAAATTGTTACAATATTGAGGACCAGATGGGAATGAGTAGAATCCATTTTGACATTTCTTGCATGATTTTAGTTCTTGGCAATTGACAGCTGAAAAATGAAGATAGATTTCAATGAATCGAATGTAAGTCCTGGAGCATATACCAGTAGGCACGGAAAAGTAGTTTTATCCTTTAGACATCGAACAAAAAAGTAATTTTGACGACCCTCAGTCCATTAGTCATAACTCGAAACCACTAGCTTTTCAGCCTAAAAGCCCTAATTGTTTCGGAAAGCCGAGACCAAGGCTTCCCAGTGGTGCCAAAAGAAGTTGATTCAAGGGGCGTTGTCTGACCTTTTCCCAAGGCACGGAAAAGAAGTTTTACCGTCGAAATACCGTTGTCATAAACTCCAAATAGAAGAAAAAACATGGTTCATCAGCTTCAGGCTGCATTTCATCCTCTAGCCACGTGCTTCGTCCCAGCAGCCACACAACGTTATTCCAATTACACTGTTTCAGTGTCCAACAAACGTTCTGGCGTTGAAATAACGTTTTTTCGATGTTAGGTTAGGTTTTGTGTATAGATTTGAAGTTCAGGCTCAATAAACTTACGTCTTTGGCATTGTGAATTGGGTGTCAACATGCAACAATCTTTTTTATTTTGGATGGTAGTACATTCAGTCTTCAAAACAACCTATCGAAGTAAGATATTGAAATTAGATCAAATATCTCTTTGATTAGATTCAACATTTTCCGTGATAATATTGAATGACGTGAAAGTTTGTAGAATGGTGTAATACACATCCTTTTTTAAGAATTCTTTGATTTGTTATACAGTAATACATTTAAAAATTGAGAAGCCGACATCATAAAGACGTGTGCAAATGTGTCATATTATTCTCACTATTTTTCAGAATTATGTCCAAAGATACCAAAAAGCTCTATTTATTCAGACATTTTGAGATTTCATGAATTACTTCTTTAATTAACTTCCTTTTGAAATCATTGAGATTAACCACATAATCATACCTTTCGTTGTTCATTTTGTCCATAAAAATCCCAGTCTCCGTTATCTTCGAATTTCTTTTTATCAAATCTTTCTTGATTGGTATCCAAAAGTTGACACGATCTTCTTTTCTTGTTATAATTCACTGACTTGCATTCTCCGCTTCCATGATATACCTGGATAAAAAGACATGAGGGGTGCATGATGATTCACTACGTGGATTATACATTTCTCGATAGTTTCCAAAGACAATTACTCTAACCGTAACAATGGGCTGTCTAAAAGAAATGAACCATGTAAGGGGTGCAGGATTTTATTTTTCAACCGTCAGTTCCCAGTGACTTACCGAACTTATTGAATTTATTTTCTATTTGAATTTTTGTGGGAAATGGAGGTGGCAGCAGAACAATTAATTTTCTACACTTTTCCGTATTAGAGTACTCCACTGGAAATTTACGGCAAAACAGTAAGTCTGCACAGAGTGTACTAGCGAACAACATTATACATACCAAGCATTCAATAATACAATCTTGTGGACTTTTAATATTTTCCATTTGTTGTACCACATTTCCAAAAACACATTTCTTTCCACGAAGTGTAAAATTCAAAGTGATTGAAGCTCGGTGAGTTAATATTAATTTAATTAAATTTGCAGTCAAGAAAAGAATTGAAATTAGACTGAATTTTAAGGCCATTATCATTTTATATTATAAAAACATTTCACTTGTCAGCTCAATATACACAGGATAAAATAAATGAAAACGAAGAATTATAGATGGTTTGTTTTTTAGTACTTTCCTTAATAATTTGAATATTTCATAAGCCATCATTGAATTATTCATTTTTGAAATGTGGTACGACAAATGGAGAATCCTAAAAGTCCACAAGATAGTGTCGTACCACATTTCAAAAATGAATAATTGATAGTTAGTTTTTTAGTACTTTTCTTCATAATTTGAATAATTCATTAGTTTAGGAGACACCTACGGATGATGCAACGATTCAAAATGACTAATTCCAAAATATTTTTAAACAACCACAATCGGCACATTTGAAACCATCATTTCACATTTGAATAATTCATCTTTTAAATCATCAATCGAAGAGATTGTGTAAATTTTCAAATTTTAAAAGCTCAAAAACAAAAACATTACGGCGTATTTACTGGCTGGTAAAATTTCATCATAAAAATAAAAATAATGAACTGTTGTGATGAAAGACTGAACTGTTGTGATAAAACACCAAATTTTTGTGATGAAACAATACGATTTGTGACGAAACAGTGACATCTGAGTGCCATCATAAATACGATCAAAAAATATTTAATTTTCTTTAAAAAAGAAAGAAAAACAATTCAGTTGATATTTACAAGAATTTAGTACGAGTCAGTGATAAATTGCATAAAAAAATATATTCAATATAAAAAAAACTCAATATACACCTTAGAATTTCTCAGAGTTAAACCCCCATGATGTGTCATTTAACAATTCGGAATGTTTACCACACCAATAAAACTGCAGTACGAACAGGAAGAGATGGCCAGAAAAAATAAAGTGTGTAAAAAATCTGGTAAGGAAAGTAAAAATATTTGAAAATTCTGACGATTCGTATTTTTAACTGGAAAGAATTGATTCGGAGACCTTCAACAGTAGCAAAACTATTTCATGCAAACGGAAGGTATATTCTTTCCAGTTCGCCCTCTTTTGAAAAATAATATATCAAAATACCAAGATTCAGTCACTCAACGTTGTGACGGCTTTCTAGGTGGAAGTTCAGGCGGTTTTATTGGGGCGCTCGTCGAACTTATCGGAGCACCCTCAGAAGTCCGCGGACCTAAGGGTAGTCTTCTAGGTGGTGGTATACTGGGTGGGATGGGCGGTGCCGATTTTGTTCGATCCGTTATATATTCAGGAGCATTTGGATTCGAAAGTTTTTGTCTTGGAGGTAAAGTAGGAGCTGGTGTAGGTGGAAGCTCGTTAAGTCTATTAAGTGCTTCCGGATCTTCTTCTTCGATCGAACAAAAATTAGGTGATGGCGGGCGGCAGTATTAGTTTTTGAGAAAACCTCTTTTTCAATGGCGCGCCCAGAACAAGAGCGGGTTTATTAACCCGTTGTTGTTGCCTTGGTAATATAGGCGGTGGCGGTAGAGTGGGCGGGAGTTCTTCGTCATCTTCAGACGGAAAAACGTCTTCTTCGTCGGCTGGTAGAAATTCTTTTGTGTCGATGCAAGGTGTGTGGGTGTCAATGGGAACTGGCGTGGCCGGAACTTCTACACTATATTGACTCATTAAAGAGGACGTCGATTGTGATTTTTTATACTGCGTTCCTAATTTTGATTGGCCCGCTTTGATGCCTGGTGATTTTAACGGGATGTCACTTGATCGAGGCTGCAAGAAAGAAAATATGTTTTAACCCAACTTGGTTCTTTTAAACTAAAGTCTGTTGCAAAAAGATTGTCAATAAAAATCACTTACATGTAGAAACCAGGACATTATCACTTACTTACTTTTTGTTTCTTTCGTCCTATCCTGGTTTCTATATATGTTTCAAATATATTAGGAACACAGCATGTAGATTAATATATTTGAAGTCAGGTAAATAAGCCTTCTTTTAATCATTGATCGCTTGATTGCGCATGCGCAGTGTTTTTGAAACATTTGACAATCTTTGTTGCTGTGAATAGCTTAGAACAAAGAACTTAAGACGAAGAGATATCATTTCTACTTACAAAGATTGGAACTTTTTTCGCGTTCCTTGGTTCGATCTGTTCCGAAAGGTTATAGAGATAATCATTCATTTCTTTATCTTCTCGACCTTTGAAAGGATCCAAGTTGTCCAAGAAGTTCCGCATGTCTTCATTGACGGCCAAGTTATATGGCATGTTTTGATATTTTTGGATGTCACCAGTTGTTTCTGCTACCAGACGCCTGCGAGATTAAGTGAATGAATTAAAATACCTTACTATATCGAACAAAACTTAGTCCAAAAAATTTTTACTCTAAACAGTTAAATACGCCTCAGAGTGGAAATACTTCGTCGGGCAATATTTTCCTCACTTTTACCTGAGAAAAATTTCCCCTTGGGGTGTGTCTGCGGGTGCTTTGATATCATATATTTCATTTTCATCAATTAATTTCAATGTTATATTCTGTATTCTTATCCCCAACTTTAACCCCTCTGTGCTTTTTTCTTGCATTTCGTATCCAAAGATTGGTCACTTTCAAAATTTAGGTTATTCGTCGGACAAAATCTTCGCCGGGTAAAACTTTTCGTCGGGCAAAAATGTCGTCACTTTTCTCCGACAGAATTATCCCCTTTAAGGGAGCCAAAACCAAGCTTTTAGACGGGCAAAATTTTAGTCACATTTAAAAAGTAGTCAACTTTTTGTCCGATAAAAGTAGTCACCTTTTTGTCCGATAAGTTTTGTAACTCAAAAGGTAAGTAAAAAGAATTGAACAATAAAATTTATTCCTTTAAAAGTGTCCAATCAATTACCAATTACCTTTTACTGAAGTTGATGAGGTTTTCTGAATGATTTGATAGAAAATCAGGATTTCCTTCTTCACTCAGTAAAATATTCCTCAGGTATACTCCTAAAATAATGAGAAAGTGCAAAGTGGATGTCCAAGAAATCACTCCAAAAAGCCACATGTAGCCACACTATTAGTTTCATTTCTTAACCGAAGAAAAAATCTCCCAGTTTCTTTTATGGGTTAGATTAAAATTTTAAAAGCTCTTTCTTCATTGGATTGAAGTTTAAAAAAAATGAAACATTAAGCTTTTTTCTCAAGTACAACAATAAAAATGTGATTAAGATTAACCAACTAAAACCTGTTGCAAAAAGATTGTCGCAAAAAGATTGTCACTAAAAACAGTTTTAACATGTAGAAACCAGGATGACATGAAAGAACAAAAAGTAAATAAAGTGATACTGCCCTGGTTTCTACATGGAAGCAATGAGCTTGTCTAGAAAAGAATCCGCACCCCCTGTTTAGCAGATAATTCTATTTAATATCCTAGGATATCCAAGGGGGAGGGGGAGCTGAAAAATCGACAATTCTAAACAGGGGGAGGGAGTACATAATTCTTTCTGGAAAAACATTTTTTATTGCAAACAGAGCTTCTATTAGGCTCACAACTATTCTCTTTTTGGGACATTCCCAATTAATTGAGACTATATGATGGACATCATGAAAGCTATAGAATTAGTTTGATGAAAGGAAAGCAATGTCTCACCTAAGAATGGTATACATGGTGGATTGATGGAGCGCAACTTTTCTTTGTATTTAATGTAATTGCGATCGAAGAAATCTAGAATATCTTTCAGAGCTTGGTGACGTGCAGGTGATTTTTTTTGAAACTCCTGGATATTGAAAGAAAGGAAAGCATGGGTAAGGTTTTTTTCTTTTTTATAGGTCTCTCCAAATAACATGTTTAAGGTATGTCATTATCTTCGGAATCGATTTTTGAAGCTTTTGATCTTTTCATCGATAATTTGATGACGTAACATTTATATATTAAAAGTATATATTTTCAGAAAGCTTATGAAATTCTACATCTGATAAGCCTAATTTTGGA
>JAUJPO010075131.1:0-11289 GCA_032270745.1 Tiaropsis multicirrata
TTCTGGAATTTGGTTGATCGTGTTTAATGTACGGACATTAAATGTTGACATGATAATAGGTTTTTTGCATTTCAAAAATTTAAATTTTGGATCTCTAGCTGATTTTTCGGACTCCGCTGGAGGATCCAGGACGGCGGTAGAACGCAGTCCTTGGTTAACCGCGCGACGAGCGATGCGGGATGAACGTCGGGGAAGTTGTATTATCATTTGAATCTTTCGTTTGCTTGATATACTGACTGTGCCAGCCAACACTACAGTCAGTTAAAGATCAGTTATAACTTGTCGAAAGCTAACTTCCAGACACAGAGGTTACATCTACCATATTGCCGCCAGATACTGGAACAGTCCCGCCATGGTTTTGTTTGTTTGCACTAATTTCGCCTGGCTTCTCCCCATTGACCTGTCTGGCTTGGTTAAACCTACTGGGAGAAAACACGCAAGTCACTCCATCACGTCAAAGTATAGTGCATAGGACATGAGTATGCTGTTGAAAATTAAAGAAGTTAAGAGACATTAGGAGCACCCCCCTCTTCCCTAGTTACTCCTCAATTCGCAATTTTGTAATTTGGAACCGAAATTCCACAACCAGAGCGAGTTCAATTTATCAAACATATAAAAAAAGACTTTTATAAATTTGTGAAAATTAGTAGATGGTTAGGTAAAAAGTGTCCAAAGGACTTTGCTGGTGTTCCTTGTAAGAACCGTTTTTATTGGAAACCGGTAGAGCAAATATTGAACTGAACTTATTTTTTATAAACATCTTTATTATAAGAAACAAATCAAAAAGTTTATTCGTGGTGAATAGGTATTACATAGCGCTCGAAAGACTGGAATAGCGACAGAAAACTTTATCTTTTTCAAAATGCAGGGTAATATTAATTTACATAAATGCATTACAAATTAATGAAATAAATAACAAATATAAAAAAAAAGTAAACACAACAGAAAGAATTGTGTCATGCAGTGTTGATATATCCTGTGTTAATCTCTTCCTCCGATGCCCATGGTCGTGTCTGTAGAAACAGTATCCATGGTGAAGATTATGTTTATACCATAAATATAGTGCATATCTTAAATACATTTTACCGTTGTGTGGTTTCTTCATATCTAAAAGCAAAAAGAAATATTAGCATTGACATAGTAGTTCACGGTGGTAAATTGTCTGGAGAAAAAAAGGGTGCACGAAAACCAAATAAACTGCTTTATATAATATTCTTCTGAATTTTCTGCTAGATTATAAAAAGTTTCTTTTTCGGATGAATTTTTTGCGACCTCTCAGCAACGGCTCGTCGTCCTGTCTTTCTTTGAATGTTGAGAATAGTGTCTCATACTAAGGTAAAAACTTCTTTAAAAAGAAAATAATTATGACAGGCACGACGCATTGAGGGTACGACGGGTGCGGCGGCGGCAGCCGTAACATATCTCGTCGGTTGGGAAATAAAAATTGGAAATAATAATATAAAGCGCCTCTATTCAGCTCGAGATTTGACTGTTTTGCTGCCAACAGCTGCTCCAGTTTAAAAAAATACGTGGGTCGTGCCTGAGATGCGTACCTTTACATTAACATTTCAAAATTATCCAAATGAATCTGAGTACTCTGGCGGTAGGCTGTGAAGAGGTAGACCTATAAAGATAAATATATCAATGTCTTGAAAACTATTCAAATACACAGTCTCCCAGCACTGTGTTTCAATGTCAAGACGTTATTTGGAAGTTTCTAAGTTTCAGGGCGCTGAGCCGATCTTCAGTGCCAACTCCGAGTTTGAAGAAAAATTGGTCTCTAATTTCACTACATACGTTCTATTAAGAGCACTATCAAATGAGAAGATATTCAAACATATTATATACCAGAAAAAAGAAAAACTATTAAAGTAATGAAAATACATACGGTGACGTAATAGCCACATTCGATTGAAAAGTCTCCTGTATATTTGTTCCATTCATCGGCTGTCGGCTTCGTATTTGCGTTGAATATAAATGCACGTTTGAAATCCGTACGAAAAAAGTGATTCTTATTGCCGACACGTTTAAGTTTGTACGCATAGATGGTCAAATCCAGACGATTGTTATACGCATTGTATTTTGCGGTAGTTGGTCGGTAGTCAAAAGAAATGGTTAATTTTTGTTGTTGCCCCTGTACACATTTGTGTGCCCCTGATTCCCGGTGGTTTGGGAAGAAACGAGCATTGACGTACGATCGTCGTGTTTTTGGGTTGTACAAGTAGGCAGCTGAAAAGATAAAAGAAATATTATTGCTATATAAGTTTGTACATAGTATTTTTTGCAAAAAAATGTCCTGTTCTTTTGGCCATATTTGATCGATGAGTCGACAAAGAATGCAAGAAGATGTATTCAGTTACACTCTTTTCTGTTCTCTAGCGAATAACAATTAAAATAGGGATTGTTTGCCCTATTTAAAGCAGTTCCAGAAAAAGCCTCAAATTTGCAACTTAAAAGATTATTTTTGTTTGGAATAATGGAAAGAAAAAAGTGAGGTCCGGAGTTAAAATCTCGAAACAAGCATTATGACGTCAGAACTAGCAAATTTTTTTTCGAGTTATTTTTGAAATATTAACTCGAAAAATGACGCCATTATGCTTAACTCTAAATTTAAACTCGATGGAATACTCGATAACCATCAAAAAAAATTTACTTACGTGTATTAGGATCGCAAGTTTTACACATGTCCTTACAAGTATTTCGAATCAAATTCTTGAATACTGATTCATCTTGACAAAATTTTTGCGGCATAAAGCGACACACTGCGCTATTGTCACGACAAGCTTCTATAAAGAAATATTATAAAAAATATTCATTACGTACCAAGCAGACATACGGGACATACGAGACGTCGTTTCAACGTCAGAACGTTATTTGGACGTTGAGAAAACGTCATGTGCCTTCTGGGTAATTTTTATACGGAAACACGCCAAAAAGCTTTGAATTTTAAACAATGAAACTCGGGGCAAACATTCGCCTTTCATGGGATGTTCCCACAGAAAGGATTACGTCATTTATCGTAGCTTTGCTTTTGGTGACGTCATTTCCACGTCAAACAGTACATTTCCCAGCAAGCACACGACGTTATTTAAACATTGTTTGAATGTCTAAATAAGGCTCTGACGTTGAATGACGTTGTTTAGACGTTCTGACGCCAGTAAAATACGTCATACCCTTGATGCTGCGGGTCTGTTTTAACTTCGTTTTTAATTTTGATAGAAATTTCAATTGCAATGTATATATGTATAAAAGAGTTTTAACAATCAGTGTACCAAGTTTATCTCGACAGTACTCGCTGATCTTTACTAAACTCAGTTGACAAAAATTGATTCTTCGATCATCATTAGAATATTTTTAGAATATTAACACCCTGTCTGGCCTGGTCCGGATTATATACTCTTATGTTTCAATCAAATAAAGTCTGAACATATTTTACAGATGTTTATGGTTCATAACTTACTTCGGTCAACCTTCGTGTAGTATCCGACTTGTCGGAATTTGACTTGTTTATCATTTGGATTCTTACATGGTGTCGCAAAAGTACAATCTAAAAAAAGGAAAGAATAAAATGATTTTAAAGAAAAATGTCCTATGAGAAATAGTGATAAAGAAATTTCGAAAATTTTCACTTTCGAAAATATTCGTCTTTTGGTGGTATTGTTATGTTGTGTACAAAAAAAACAAAAGAAAAGAAAAAGCAGCTTATTACTTAAAATAGTGGTTCTAGGTTTCACAGTTGTTGTCGGTGGGCGGGTTGTTGTGATCAAAGTCGTCAGTGGGCGGGTTGTTTCCGGAGTTTGAGTTGTTTGCGGAGCTCGAGTTGTGGTTTGCGGAGCTCGAGTTGTGGTTTCTGGAGCTCGAGTTGTTTCTGGAGCTCGAGTGGTTTCTGAAGCTCGAGTTGTTTCTGGAGATCGAGTTGTTTCTGGAGCTTTGGTGGTTTCCGGTGCTCGAGTTGTTTCCGGTGCTCGAGTTGTTTCCGGTGCTCGAGTTGTTTCCGGTGCTTGAGTTGTTTCTGGAGATCGAGTTGTTTCTGGAGATCGAGTTGTTTCTGGAGATCGAGTTGTTTCCGGTGCTCGAGTTGTTTCCGGTGCTCGAGTTGTTTCCGGTGCTCGAGTTGTTTCCGGTGCTCGAGTTGTTACTGGTGCTCGAGTTGTTTCCGGTGCTCGAGTTGTTTCCGGTGCTCGAGTTGTTTCCGGAGCTTCAGTTGTAGTTTCCGGAGCTTCAGTTGTAGTTTCCGGTAGAGTTGTGGTTTCCGCAGCTTCAGTTGTTGTTTCCGGTACTTGAGTGGTTTCCGCAGCATCAGTTGTTGTTTCCGGTGCTTGAGTTGTTGTTGTTGTTGTTGGTGCCAGAGTTGTTGGTGCCAGAGTTGTTGTTGTTGTTGTTGTTGTTGTTGTATCTTCAAGAAATTTGAAAAAACGGACATTTTAAATGTTTTTTTATTAACAAGAGATATATACAATATTAAGAGTTACCGAAGGAAATTTTGAAAACATTGTGCTCTTAACACTTGGCTTAAAATGGTCTTAGTTTCATTAGTGTATCATTTAAAAGCTTAAGCTTTCGGGGACACGGGCACGGCAACAATTTTCGTCCGATTGCAACGATTGCATACAAATTCAACGATATAAAAAATCCCTAACTTTTTTTGCTAAGTGTTTTTGTTTTAAAAGGTTTTCATGGGATTGTTTTCATGTCTTCTTGGTTTCTATATAAGATCGCCAGTGAAAGTTTCTCCCATATAGAAGGAAGTACCACTCCAGTTGACTACACATCCCATAAGTTTCTCCTATATAAAAACCAGGACAGTATCACTCATTTACTTTTGTGTCTTTCGTTTCTTCATAAGATCGCCAGTGAAAGTCTCTCCCATATAAAAACCAGGACAGTACCACTCATTTACTTGTTTTGTGTCATTTTGGTTTCTACAAACTGTTTTTATGCAAGAGACATGAGTGTAGGCTAAGGGTAGGTATAAAACCATGGAGATGAAATAAAAAAACTTGTACACTTTTGTAAAAAAGTCATCAATAAAAAGTAATAAAAATCAATCTAAAATAATAAATTCAAAAAATCTCGTATATCAATTTTCGAGTAATTTTCCCTTCGGATGAAATCAAACAAATTAGATTGTTTTTGACCAAAAACCGATTATAAAACGGGAATACATAGGTCACGTGATTTGGTCAACATTGCTGGTCAACTTATGGAGCTGAACCTTGAAACAGATTTATCTAAAACCTGCTATACACAAGAGGGTTTTTTCTACGTCTTTAAAAAAGGTATTCTTCTACGTTTAAAAAAGGTATTCTTTTATTTGCTGGGTACTCACCATTACACTTGAATAATCTTCTCAACTCTTCAATGTCAGATTTCGAAAGACCGTCTCGTTGTCCGATTTCTACACCCGCAGGAATATCTTTTAACGGGAAGATTGTTTGTTTGCGGGTTAGAGGGTTAAAGCCGTTGACATTGAAGTCATAAATCCCATAATGCATCACACTTCCATAGTCATAGGGCTAAAAATTGTAAAAAAAGAAAACAATAAGCATCTATTATTGGTTAGCCCCGATGACCCTTCAAATCTCTTCAGTCTTTTTTTCCAGATGGTGGAATATTGCAAACACTGCGAAGGCTGCAGCTTTGATTTGATAAAATTGCAAAGGCAATGTTGTTGCTCAGAATTGCGAAGGCTGCAATGGCTGCGATGGCTCTAAATTTATACACTCTGTCATAAACGAACAGTTTGATTATCAAACTAATCGAACATTAGTAAATTACAAAAGTTCGATTAATTTGGTTAACCGAACTTTTGAAAAAGTTCGATTAAGCTTGACTTGTTAGATTAGGTTCAATCAAGTTCGGCGATATTTCAAAAAATTGTGAAAATTCGATTAGATTTTGATTACCGAACTTAGTCGAAGTTTGATTAAGTTTGACAAAGTTTGACTATACTAAACTAGTTCGATTAGTTCGATTAAGACAGTCGGGAGAAATATAAACAGCTTTGATTCAATAAAATTGCAAATGCTGTTCTATTTAAGAAGGGCTAAAACAGTATGAGATAAAATATAGTCTGGGAGAAATCTTCTTTTCCAAAATTAACTCTTTCTCTAATGGCTCTCTTGTTCAAAAGTTATCGCGATTTGCGTAAATTGAAATTTTTTGGAAAAATCAACGCACATTCCGAGGTCGATTTAGGCCAGAGTTAGCGGAGTCAACTTATTCCTGAGTGGGGAATAAAATACGAAGGAACAGTTTCAAACAGGATGTTTGGCCTCCAAATCAAAAGACATACCAAAAATGCTTTATGTAATGAAAATTGGCAAAACTATGACTGCAGAAAGGTGCTCAAAGCCATGCTTTATAAATTTGTTGATTTATACCAACCGATTTTTCTATTTTTTGAATGCCCTCTTCTCCCCCCCCCCCCACCCCTTGTAAGATTCTATGAAGGGGATCGATACCGTCACTTTTGAGTGCTTTTGGCATATTAATCGATTTTTAACAACATATCTCTCTAAGCATATTCAGCTATTTGGGTCTATTTGGGCTGACCTTTTGGTAAGGGCGTTTTTTTACTAACCGAAATGGCGTAATCTGGAACAGTATTGGGTGCGATATCAAAATTGCTTTCGAATCTATCAATGATGTTTTCCTTTGCAATTCGAACAAATTGGTCTCGGTCTGGTCTCGCTTGTTCATGGTGAAATCCCATGGCATGCATCATCTCGTGTTCAATGATTCCTATTTGGTTATATTAAAAATAATCTCATTGGTCAAGAAACGACAACGACAACTTTTTATAAACCCATGTTTGCATACCAACAATACACTAATGAGTTATACAAATAATACGCGGGGATTTCATAAAACTTTATAAAACATTTTTACTCGAAATTTTGCTGTGGTTGCATCACAGTAGATGACAAAACATTGTTTCAACCTCCTAATAACATTTAGGTGTGGAAACAACGTTGTTTGCTGGGATGTTACATAACATTTCAATGTGATTGGTTGATGGCCTATTTAATTAGGTAAATCATTATAGAAGAAGAAGCCGTAAAACCTATCCATATGATGGGACTAAAATAGCGTGAAGATTTTTTCGAGCAATCACATGTTTTAACACTGATCTGCTTCTTAATCGACTGGATCGGCCTGTTTTTGACAACAAGCCATGTTGTTTCCGTTTTAAGCAGAGGAAACCCTGCAGAAATCGGGAACAACATGGCGGATTTTCGCCGAAACTGGACGCACTTTTTTACGGGAATACATAAGGAGAAACCCGATCCAGTGTATTATACAGATCAGTAGCTTTAGTACTGTTTTGAAACCCGTTATTTGTTGACGATTGTTTTGCTTGAAAAAGAGACCAATAATGTTTTTTAACATCTGGAGATGAGTGTAGTACATTTCAAGGTTTACTATTGTTTAAAAAAGCGAAGCTCTCAAATCTACCATACGATTGGGCAAAGAGTTGGGTTTCGAAAATCTAACCTTTATGCGGAATTTTAAACTTCAATTCCTCATTATTTAGCCTCATTTTATTACCTTCTAGGAAACAACCATTATCGATACTCAAAGGTTGGATTGCATTTGGGAAAGATCCAAGGAAAAATTCACCAACTTTACCAACGTAACTCCAACATCTATAATAGAACAAATGGATGAATGGAACGTTATTCTGATGTCGAAACAACGTGGTTAGTCCGATAATCACACGGACTAAAATTAATAATGTAGAAGTAGGGAACCCGTACCCATTCCCTTTTGAGGATGTCAAACACCAACCTCCCCCTGGATTGAATTTCAGACCCCCTGGGTATGCTAAGATAATGCTGCTTGGTCTTCCAAATTCTTATTACCAGGATATATTATATCCTCATCAGTACGGATTTTTTTCTCTGGATATTCCCATTATTACTATTAGTCACTGTGATAAAGTAGTCATCATAACCTTGACTCAATCCTTAACGGGAGATCCCCATTACGGTACGATGCCCATTAGCAGTCCAAGGTTGTTGATGGGATACACTTAAAAGTATATTTATCGCTTAACGATCGTCGCCATCAAAATAGGGTTAGGTCAGGCTAAGCTAATCTTTGAACAAGGTTGTTAAACCATATTTGCTTTCATAGTATGGTGAGGTACAGGCTAAGCTACTCATTTAACAAAGCTGTTAAACCATCACTGGCATAAAAGTATAGAGTTAGGTACAGGCTAAGCTAATCTTGTTCATCGTTGTTTTCAGAGTAGGGAATGTACAGATCAAACTTATCAAAGACTGTCCAAGACAAACGTCATTTGGAGGTTCGAGCAACGTTATTCACCAACTTCAAAACGTTTTAAGGACGTCAAAACAACATTTGAAAATACGTCATTTATGACTGCAGCAGGCAAACAACGTTGTCTAAACGTCAGAAGGTTATTTGGACGTTATTGAAAATACGCCATTTGATAATGTGGTAGGAGAACCTACTAACCCTCCTCGTTTGCCAAATTCTAAAACAGTTGTTCCATTGTGTCTACTTGCTACTGGTATCCATGCGTTATTGTGACATCCATCCAGATAACCGTTCACTTTTTGTATGACATTTTCAATGTTTTGTTTCTCTGTAGCGGTAACTGAAATAATTAAGATCAAGAAATAGTTTAACCCAATATTCAGATGGAGTATTTTCTATCGTTACGTTAAAACTCAAAAGACGCGATGAAAATAACCATCTGAGCAATTATATGCAGTGTTTAGTGATACAACTTTTGGTTTTAGGGAATTTTCTATTTACCTCTAATTTAATGCGGAAATGGTCAAAATTACCTCAAATTATAGTGCTGAAATTTTCGCTTTCATCTTCAACATTACTATCTTAGCTTTTACAAGCTATAAAACTAAACGTTACAATGAAAAATGGTCATCTTATCTTATGTACCTCTCTTGCATACGAGTATTTGTTCTAATATTCAAGTTTTTTTTAATCGTATCATTACGGAACATAGACTTAAAAATGTCAAATAGTTTTTTTTTACCTTTAATTTAATGCGGTTTTGATCTGAATGCCCTCTATCTATCAGTGCGGGTTTAAAATGAAGAAATCTAGCTATTTTATCCTCTCTTATCAGTAGTACTAAAGTAAAGAATCTACGGTAGTTTTTAATTTATTAACAATATAAAACTTATGACAAACGGCGGCTTTTTGGGATGTTTGATATTACGGTACCCAATGGTCACCAGACGTTCTTACAATGTTCTTCAACGGCTTTTCAACGTTAAAACATTGTAAAAACGTTGAAACAACATTAACGAGCCTCTTGTGTCTGTGCTGGAATATTAATATCATGAACAAAGCAAAAAAATGTAACATCTTACAGTCATCATTAAACTTGTATGGAATTTCAAGGACACCATTCTCGTTTGGCGTCCAGTAGAAGCGTGCATTGTTTTGAAAAGAACGTTTGTAGCTACCATCTTCCATTGCCTTCTTCATTTCGGGTGGGTATCTCTCGTCAGTAATGAGGCCTGTATGAAGAACACAAATGACATTGAGTTTTTACAAGATGCTTAAATCATTGTTCATTTAAAAGAATAGATATTAAGACTTTAGAAAAAGACAATTCTCTCGTATGTAGCAAGACAGCAAGTAAGTGATCTCGGACAACCCAATAACTACCTTGCAAAACCTTTACTTTTCAACAATAACAAACGGACAAAACCAGACAGACCAAATTAAACCCTCGACGACAAAGTCATCATCATGAAGGATAGAAATTGCACTAAAGAGCAACTCTACAAAAAGCCTTACAGAGAAGACAAGGTGGACATAATCGATTAGCAATAACCGATCGCTGACAGTCGTCAAGAAAATGATACGGTTAAAGAAACAAGTACTTAAATAAGTAATAGTACAAGTCATTGTCTCAAGATTTAATGAACAACCTGATCTAATCCTGATGATCATTCTGATAATCAACTCAAAGCGGAATCCCAGCAGGAACGGAACGTCGTCCAAAAGACGTTGTATCAACGGCAAAAATCAGTCTCTCTAAGGGTCGGGTTTCGGAGGTCCGGGCCGCACATACCCAGCATCTCTCAAACCTCGTACCTCCCCCCCCCCCCCGGGCTGGCAAGAGACAAACATATATGCTTTATATACGGCAAAGAAAGGGCTTTCTCTAAATATGAAACTTCCGGCAGCCACAACTTTATTCCAGTGTTGTTTCAACGTCCAAATACCGTTCTGACGTTGAAACAATGGACTGTTTGGTCGTCTATACAACGTTCCACTAGGGAGTTGCTTTGAGATAAAATCGTTTGTCGATTTGGATTTAACCGAGAGTGCATAACTTTATTTTTAAAACTTCTCACACAAATTATATCATAATTAAACTCGTTGAAAGAAATTGTTTTTTAATTAATTCTTACCATAATTTTGATCGACTTCCACTTCACTCGTTCCCTTGTTGTTTTCACCGCCGTCCTTCTCTGAAAACACAACAAGTATTTTGATAGATTTTGTCGGCGAAAGTAAAGAATGTCGTCAGGTCAAATGACAATTATATTTCGAGAAAGTAATAAAAAACCCGTACAATACCTCAAGTACAATAAGTACCTTATCTAGTCTAGCATCTAGTTATATAGTAAGGTAGCCGAGATGTTCAAACGGAAAATTACATAGTTAACGCAACCCTTCTAAGTTTATGTTACTTACGCATTTTTTTAACTTCATCTTTTAGTTCCTTTAGATCCTCAAAGATGACATCCAAGGCGTCTATAACAAACAACAAATAAAATCAAAAAAAAAGTTGTAATAAAGTTTTACATTGTTTTTAAGAAATGACTTGGGGAGACGTACCACTGGTTAAAGCTCTGAAGTCTCTGAAAAGGGTTCTAATTTGTCAAAGCCATAAGAAATAGCTTCGGTAGGGTCGACACGTCTCCGTCGGTCGTCAAGGACAGTACCCCGAGGTTCGATAAGGCAGAAAATTAGTGTGATTCAATATTTCGAGCTAAGTTTCTTCATCGACAAAGGAGTAAATGGACTTTCAACATTTTTGTTGAATTTTTGTTTCTTTAAACCATCCGTATTGGTATTAAGTATGGATCATAAAAAGAAACAATGTAATGAAAGTAAGCGAGATGTCACTTGAGATTAATTTGTTCAGAACTGCAAAACTAACGTCGAAAGTCTCAACTGTTCTATTTTTTTTATAGATGATAGATAGATAGGCCCTCCCCATGGGGGAATGGGTCCTACTCCTTTCGAAGTAGGAATTCCTCTTTTTCAAGTAGG
>JAUJPO010075142.1:0-11288 GCA_032270745.1 Tiaropsis multicirrata
AACCCCCTGGAAATTTTCCAAGTATCTGCCATCACCCCCTGGAAATTTCAATTAAAATACCCCCTGGAAAAGTTCGTATGTATGGACTTAAAATGGAATAGCCCATTACATTGAAATCTTCGAAGATCTTTGTGTGTGCATTTTGAATTTTTGCTACTTCCTTCCTTTCAAAGAAACCTGGGATAAGAGATTTCCGTCTCTCGCAGAAATGATGTGAAGGTAGGTAGTACAAACAACACTCAGGTATAGAGGAAACATATCATTAACTAACGAAGAAGAGTTTTCTAATTACCACTTTACGGTTAATTACTATTCCCAAAATCGTTGAGCTTGTAATGTCAGATATTGTGATACATCTAAAAGTTGAGTTTAGAATATTAAAAGGTTTCCAGCAGGCAAAAGCCGTTATGATTGGATAATAAGAAAATATATTGCTGGATTGTGACAAATTACACAAAAATTCTTACCTAACTTGTCATGTATGGGTGAATGTACTTCAAATATCATGTTTTGTAGGTACTCGTCAAAGTCGTCTACGTCACTGCTCATGGTTAAATCATATATATCTTTTAACGACACCACCTGAAAGTCTTTATCTGTATTGACTGCTCTTGTAATACAACCCCTATTTAAAGTCTTGTTCAACTTTTTTGAACACTTATTTTCCAGCCATGAACTATAACCATATTTCAGATTGCATATCCAGTGTACTAGCGTCTTATTGTTCATAAAGCGAGAGGTTCGTTCTGCAGGGATTGCCCAGCCTGGATACGCAAATTCCCCTTGAGTGATACAAAAACCGTTTTCGATTTTAGTTTCTGTTGAGCCAAAGCCACCGATGTTATCCCAAATATGGTAGTTTGAAGAGGGTTGGTAAATAGTCGTCGAAAAGTGCGCGAAATTCCAGTACGGTATAGTTAAACGGCAATCAAGTAAGCGGAACATATTTTCAACGGATAACAAGTACCTTTAAAAACGAAAGAAGGAAATTAAAATTTGCTCGCTGCGTAGGCATTTATCTTTTGATTTCATATTTCGATCATTTGTTATCATTTGGTTCAAAGAGGTGCATTTATCACACAAATTCTTTTTTGAGATGTTCGTCAGAAGACGAAGATGAAGTGTAAACTCAGCAAACACGGAATGTTGTTTCAACGTCGAAACAATGCGTTGTTCTAACGTCAGAACGTCATTTGTCTGCCTGGGAAGTGTTTGATTTAGATTATTCTTCATAAGTACGATAAGTAACAGTATGATATCGCCATTTTATGCTACTGGTGAGTTGTTTAAAATAAAAATTAGAAATGCAAACTTACTTTCGATGAAAAGGTAGGATTTGATCTTTCCCATGTAACAAACGAAATTTCAGACTTGGATGAATATCTAACAGGTCAAAAAATGTTTCATTGAATGGTTGCTGTGTAAATAGGGTTTTATACGCCTTGATGTAGTGTAAACGGTGTTTTAAAGGGAGTTCTGAGAACTGGCGGCGAACACGATAACAATTTGTTAATTCACCATTTTGACATGAACATTCTCGATTGCATTCGTCCTTGATAATTATTTGTGGATCGTAAACATTACATTTCTTCAAATCCGCTAGAATATAAAATTAGATCAATTAGTCACGTGGTGGTCCAGTCAAGAAATATACCCTCTTGAAGAGTGGTTTTGGTTCCAAATGAAGTAAAAGTGATAAATGTTTCCAGAGAAGAATTTCGTATTTTATGTATGGTGTTAAAATTAGATTTTTTTTTAATCATCTCACCGAATTGTCTTTTCAAAAAGAATTTGCCGATGGTTGCCGACAAATTCCCACTTTGTTTCAAACCAAATATGGCGAAAATATGACGCATTTGGGTGCTTTTTAGGCCATATTCGGCAAATTTCTTTTCGGCAACATTCCATCCCTTAAGGTAAAAGAAATCATGGAAATCATTCGAAATAGAAGAACCGGCATATATTTTACCATGATAAAAGTGCAATTTCTGAATTGTAGCTTTATCGACTCCCTGACTATCAGTGACGTCATCAGGTATTCGAATAACGTAATGATATCTTCTTGACACAAGGTCATCATCAGTTATGATCATCAAAGAAGAATTCTTGTTTGGGTACTCTTTAGTTTCTTTCAAAACTTTCTTCAGAACATTTCGTTTGGACAGAGTTCGTTTGGATGCCATGGCACTGTAAAGAAAATGTTTTGTAAACGCTTATAGTAACCCAGGTGTCACTATGAGCCCCATGAGTCTCTTAATTATGATTCCAGCACCTCTATTTCTGGTTGACCAGAAAAAAGCTTTTCGTTAAGGTTTAGTTTTGGCACCATTGCAAAAGTGTTACTTTCGAGTTATACACAAGAACAAACCATATAAGATCAGGAGGCTTCAAACGCAAAAAAAGAGTTAAGATCATGTGTTTAAGGTGCTAAAAAACATTTTATAACCCTTCTTATATAAGTCTTTCTTAAGAAAATTGCTAATATAGCTATTTTTAGTAAAATATCAAGATCATATAGACATATATACATAGAACATATTAAGAAGATTTTAAACATCACATTCTTAGTACTAGCCTCTAACCTTACAATGTCTTTGACAGTGCATTCTCGAGACTGGAAATCGAGGATTCTTTTAGTAGCATCATGTGTACTGTAAACAGCGATTCTATATTTCAAAAGGTTGACTCCATCCAAAAGTTGAGTCAAGATTATCTTTGCAAGTGCTTTGTGTTCATGGCCAAGATCGAGAGTTATGAAAATGTTTTCGTGGTTGGGGAAAGTATCTAAAGAGAACAAAAGAAAAATGATATATGGAAATCCTCAAAATCTGTAATCTTTTCTATATATTAATGAGAAGTATTTCAGTCTATAGCTTTACTTCCAGGTAGAAAATTACTCCTCACAAACTAAATGTATGCTTTCATATCTCATGCTGAGCAAGAGTTAAGCAACTTAAAAATAAAATAAAAAATTCTATTTGTCCCAGTGAGTCCAGTCCAAAACTCAGTGAAATGAAATCCCATAGCTCCCAGATTACAAGTAGGGTCAATGTATTCCTACCGTTTTATTTAAAGTCTAATCTAAACTTTTCATCATCTTTCAGTGGGGGCCATTCATGGAGTGAAACCCCTTCTTCTTAGGAAAGGGCTATTTCATTTTAGTTTGCGGAGACGAGGTCATTGAAATGTTATGTTATTCAGTTTCATATATACTGTATACCCTCGACAAGGTTAATAGTGATAGATTTTAGATTATCTTAGAGCAATAAACTGGGTCTCAGAAGTGAAATTAAACACCTTCTTCTGTCAAAGAATTAGCAATTTGACAAGGAAAACAAGTTGTAAAGTATCTATTCTGGTATTGCTATTTTGTTAAGTACAAAAGGAAAGCGAATTCCATTTGAGAAAAAAATAAAATCCTCAGATAGAAAGAGAAAAAAGCCAAGTGGTACTTGAAAACAGATATGCTTCGTCTCACATTTGGTGAGAGTCCTCTTTATTATCTATAAATAAAACATAAAACAATACCCATCGCAATGTGCTTTCATTGTAGTCAGTTAATAATAACATCATTGGGCTAATTAGCATTATCTGCATTACCGTTCCGATGCAGCTGTACAAAATTCTTCAGGGGGTTTTCTTTCTTTAAAGAAAGCACACTAGAGTATTAATTACTTTTTCTTCTTACTTTCCTTCACTAGGCCACCAGATGTTTGATTTAATGTCACCAATACCAAAAGTGAGACTTGTAAATAAACAGTTAAACGCATTTCGTTTACAAAACAAGGTCAACCACGATATCCGATTTGTCACAAATCCAATGGTTCTGTTCTTTATAGGGTCAACAAATTTCAATTTCCATATCATTAGACTACAACAACAATTTTTGTATATTGATCGTAAGAGATAGACCATAACACATTTTCCAATAATTCTTCTGCAAAAAGCTTCCCACTTTTAATTTTCTCATCTCCCAATTTATTAGTAACACATAACAAGAATTAACTAACTGTGATCAAAAGCAATTCGACTGTAACCGTTGGCAACCATCATCACCTCTTGTCATATAATTATTTTTTTATCTACTGGATTCTATAAAAAAGAAAGGGTTAAAGAAAAAATTATAATATCCATCATATGAACATAGCTTTAATTGCTTTTCTGCGGTGAAATCGGAGCTAGAAGAAAACATATCGGAATTCGGTTTTTTAATAAATTTACTTCCTACTACAAAACAATCAAAACAGTTAAGGTTTCGTGCAAGAAGATTGAAATAGACATCAATTTAAGGTGTAGTTGATTGGTATTTGGGTAACTCTGATAAGTTGAGGAGCAAAAGTTAATCAAGGACTGGTGTCTTTTACAAAATTGAAACGTCTTGCCTCAAAGAAAAATCTAGGTCAGGAAATTTGTAGTTTTTAATAATGTAATATAAGCAAAATAAAACTTTGGCTTCAATTCTTATTAATATCAAGTTACATCATTATCAAAATATCTAGTGTCAAATACGTCATAGGTCAAAGTAATGAAATATCTTTCAATGGTATTTTATTGCAAATCACATGACTTAGCTATTTAAAAGTTATGCGTGGTTTCTTGTGTTTAAAGTACAAAGGTTATCTGAAAAAGGAGATATTAGACTTCCTTGAAAAACAGCCACATGTCAAAAATGACTGAAGTACTATTAAAAGGTACAGGAAATATAAGTAAAAGACTTAAAAACACCTATGTTTGTTTCTCGTTTGGATTGAGTCAACTTTTAACCACAAAAAAAGATTTGTTACCTCAATTTCACTTTTTCCAGTGATTTGAATAAAATAGGAAAGAATAAATAAAGCAAACATGATTGTACAAACAGAATAATCTAATCAATTATTTAAAATAAAAGTTTCAAACTAGCCACATCAGAGACAGAGAAGAACAGAGACAGTATCATTTTTGATTGAATACATTTTTATAATAAAATTTGAATACATATTACATTTTAAAGCCTTTGTACAAAAAATAAACTTTGTTTTTTAATTTTATTAAAATGAGAAATGATAAATTCAAAAGTTAAATGACATGTAAAATTTCGACATTTATTTTCTATTTATTATTTTCTATCCTCTTAAAAAGTCATATTCCATCTTTTGATTTGACAAATTCAATTGCCAAAAATGTTCTATTAAAAATCTATAGCAGTAATTAAGAATATGTACCAGTTGGAGCTTTCCCACTGGTAGAAAAAAAGTAGCAAAGAATTTTGTATACTCGAAAATGGAAAGAAAATCCGTAAAACTAACAGCATGAAAATTAAACAAAAAATAATCTTTAAAAATGATCAAAGTATTATATACTCTAGCGATATTCTAAAATTATAAAATATAGCAGGATAAAACAATAAATACGAAAAACCATAACTAAACCCCAACAGGAAAGGACCAAGTTTTGGTTACTTTTAAAAATAAAAACATACATTTTCTTACTTACAATACCTGATATATTTCTGTTATTCATTAAAAATATACTTTTTTGTTACTTTTCACTAAGTATAAACTTAACTTTAAACTAAATTAATTTATTATAATCTTATAGTACTGTATATAATAAGCGATCTAACATAAGTAAAATGGAATATTGTTCATCTTTAATTCTTCTCATTAATTATCAGTTCAGCACCACAATTTCAATTCACCTTTTTATTTGATACACGCAATTTGATCAAAACGTTGCTGTTTTGAACTGCTGATAACGAAAAGAAAAGCTGTGCAATGTAATAGCTCACCATAATGATGGGTTTAGCCAAATACAATGGTGCAACAAACTTGTTGATACCAATCACCAGATCAGAGATTATAAATGATGTTGCTCCAATAACACCACAAAGTTTATTCCAGGTCCAGATATTCTCCATGATATCAACAGATGCAAAAGCTCTCCACCCCATGGATGTGATTATTGTAATGTAAATAAAAACACCTGGGATCAAAATACCTTGAAGACCTGGGTAAAACCAGTAACAAACGTATGGTAACGCAATGTAGAAAGGAACAGCTTTTGGCCACCTGATATGTGTGAAGCCAAAGGCACGGATGTAGGAGATATGAGCAATAGCAAATGATACCATGGCTGTAACAAAATGTGGGTCAGGCCAGATCAATAGAGCGTCACCAATGCATGAGAAAACAAGCCCAATGAAAATACGCCTTTGATAAGAATGTTTTTTTTCAAAGCTGATTCCTTGTAGTCCCACAAAAAATATCAAACATAAAATTGGTAGACATTTTATAAGTGCAGCAAAAATGCTTGGATATTCGTCTGGAATCCAAGCCACAAAGTAAATTACAACTGTTTTTAAGAACGGTATCAGCCTTGGTCCAACATGACTGACCTGAAAGAAATTCAAAAATTCAAATAAATGAAAGGAACATTAGAATCCTCCTTAGAAAAGAAACTGGTAAATAATCAGACAGCCATGTCAACTTCATAAAAAATAAGATTCAATTTTGTTTGCCTAACTTGGTTGGGGATAATTATTTCTTCATGACTGGATAGCTTATTAGGTATACAACTTTTTTAATTAGGTTTAAAAATTCCCAACCAGGTTATTAGTGAGATAATTAACTTTCTAATAATTAGGGTGTCTTTAGTCTTTAGGGTGGAGTTCAGTCTACAGAGAGCATAAAAGAAAAAAATATATAAGGAATTCATTTGAAGTTAAGGCGCCGTGGTATAGTGGTCATCAACCTTAATTCCTGTACGGGAGATCAAGGTTCGATTCCCACTTTCGGCGATTCACTTGGCAAGTGAGCGAACCTTCGCCCGGGTCAACCCATGCCATGTGAGGGAAATTGGGTAGTTAGTCCAAGGTTGCTGACGGGATACTAATTAAAGAGTATTCATAGTTGCGATAATAGGCTGGTAAAGCCTCCTGCAACTCAAACCAAATAGAAAAAAAAATTTCCTCCTTCATGGAGTGAGAACATAGGCAAATAAAATTGAATCGTATTTTTATGAAGTTGACATGGCTGTCTGAGCGGTTTAAAGAAAGCAAGAAACTTTTGCCAATTTGCTATTTTTCAGCAAAATCACGAAAGTAAAACACTTTCATCCCGGACATTTATTATTTACACTTAGCTACTTACATTTACCCCAGACGCCAGAGACGCGTCCGGGGAATCAGCAGGGTGGTAAAATAGTATGGTAGCTAACATTTGGCAGTTTGAATTCCACATCAAAATGACAGTTGAGAAATTAAACCAATCAAATTGCATGAATTTCAACTCGCGCATAAAAAACATTAGGGATTTCAGCCAATCAGAGCATTTCTTCAAGATCTTGAAGAAAAATCAATCCAATGTGACCCGTCTACTTTCGAGTTGGATGTAGACGGGATCCTATCTAGGTGATAAAACTGCTAGTGGGTTGTGCAAAAAGTGTAGTTACATTTCGTTTGGCTTCTTAGAGTCTTGGAGAAATTGCAAATAATTACAGAATTTTGTGCTAGATCATTTTAGATCAAGTGTAAACAGATTTAAAGACAACATATGTACAAAAACAAATAATGTACAAGAATAAACAATACAAGAAAATAAGAAATCATAATTACCACTTGCAAAGGACTTATTACATCTTCTTTCGAATCAAACATGTTGCTGAGATTGACAACCTTTATGTCTCTAAATTTATAGTGATCGATAGGCTGCTACTTTGTAAACAAGTGATATTTGTACTTTCAGATGTTGGTGAAAACCTTTTTGACTTTTTCAGCTTTTGTTTTTGTTTTGATATAGTTTTAGAACTTTGAACCCATTCATGTGATTTACAAGCGCATGTGCAGTAGCTTTTCCGAAAGTATTCCGGGAATTCGAGTATCGATATCCGACCGGTAGGCAGATAGGAGGTGTGTGCGGGATATGATGTAGTCTTCAAGCAGATCCTCGCCTGCGCTACACATATTCACCGCATCCCTTTAGAGCGCATGCACCGCGTGGTGCGCGCAGAATATGTCAAAACCTGCTATCAAATTAGTGATGATGCGTTCCCAGGGTACATCGCGGGCTTTTTGACGTTTTTGATATGGCTCGAGCCGTTTTGTTTGACGCGCCATATATTGCAATGCAATACACAATGTCCGAATAACACAGATAATACCCTGGAGGTGAGGTTATTGGCGGAGAAGTAAGTAGTAAGAATAGTACTAGTAAGTAGATCTAGTTATCTAGATAGATTCTTTATGCATCGCCGGTCTAATGCTAATAAGTTATATAAAATAGGCTGATTCTGCAATCTATGACCCCTAAAATGTTGGTGCATCACGGTTCAACTCAAGTTTGTCGACTAAAAATTTGCCAAAAACTAATCAATTCAAATTTGAGATTGCAACCGTAAATTATGACAGCGAGTGAGCACTTTAAAGAAAGAGGACAGTTACACAACGAACTAAAAACAAACCTCGAATTACTTTTGGCTTCAAGGAGGAACAGCTTTTTTTAAGGCAGGGGAATTAATTTTGTTTGAGCTTGGAAATTATGGAGATACAATACAATACAATAATGAAATAGCAAATTAAATGTAATATTTCGTTGTTGTTATAAATTCTCTTAAGTAGTAAAATATCTTGTGATGAAATTTACACGTTACAGCAGTTCCTATACTATCACAAAAGATTCAATAATACAAATAAAAAACTAATATCTGTTTGTAATCTCCATGTAGGCAGACAGACAAATTATGTCTGGTCCAAACGGAAAAATGGAAAGATTTAAGTACAGGCCATTAACCCCAAATTTTAGAAAATCTAAGCAGGCGGTATACACGAAGAAAATACTCCCGGAGAAACTTTCATTTTCAAAAACATTCATTCACTCATTCATCATATCACGGTCCTGGTGTCAAGCTATCGTGTTGTTAACCCTTTCTAGCAAAGTCTATAAACACGGAAACCTCTGTGCAATAATTTTCTAGTTCAATCTGTGCTGCCGAGAAAAAGAAAGAAACACCATAGACGAAAACTCCTGTTCGGTTCTGAGTTTCCAATAAGTTACCAATCAATCAATCAACTTATCGCAAATTATGTTTTCCACGTTTCTCACCACAACAGATGCCTTCTATCTTCCATATAAAGAGCGTCTACCATCGTCCACCTCTGCCACGCCCTCTTCCTCTGAATCCACGATCTCCGCCACGCCCACCACTACCACCTCGGTAATGGCGTGGTCCTTGATAACCGCCAATTCTCGGCTGATACTGTCCACGTGGGGTAGATGTACTAAAACATAAGGAAATGTGTTGAGTTTTGTTATTGGAAAAACAACTCGCTACCAGGAGGTTGGGGTGCTTCCAATTTGAGAACCACTCAAGTTTTCCGTAGTCTCTTAAACGAGTTGGGAGAACGATGATAAGCATCGAAATTTCGTCTCTTTTATTCAGGCGATTTTTAGAGACTTTTGTACTAAAAAGAACGACGTGGTCAAATAATACAATAATACAACACATCTGTCTGACTTTTTAATCAGTTAGAGCATCCCATGTCTTACAAATATAGCCTGAAAGTTTTAAAATCTAGGTCATAAGACCTCTTTGCATAAAATCCGCTGAAAGGTTGGCTAGGCTTACTAAATTTATCATAATAGCTTAAAATACGTCTTACCCACGATTTTGTTGAAATCCACCTCTATTGGTTTGTTGGAGTAGTTGGTTTTGTTGTGGTTGTTGGTTCAACATTTCGCTTCCTTTGTTGGTGACTTGATATGCGCCTGCATCACTTCTAGATAGAGCTCTTACCTTAAAAGGAATGTTTAAACAAGTACTCGTTTCTGATGATGATCTGATATATAGTCACTTTTAGACCATGCCAAACATTTGAGAATGAGATACTTTAAGGGAAGATATTTACAGGTGAAAACATTTCAAATTAGTACATAATATTTGCACTTCAACTCAATTGCGATAAACATTTCGTTGTTTCCCATCTCATTATCTAATATTAGAAATTCTTTAAAACAGTTGAAGGGCATCTTTGCCTTTTTTGCAGAAATACGGAACTTTCCCTTTAACAAAACTCAGAAAACTGCCACAGTGCGAAAAAAGGTCCGAACCATCTTCTCGGTTGACCCCATTCCATGGTATACCGTGTGTACCAAAAAAAAAAAAAAAAACGCGCCTAAAATTGAAATTTTGACGTAGCTTTTTCTACTTGTTCTTAAGATTTGAAACTTTCCACATATTATAATCCATTGCTTATTATCGACCTTTCCTGAAAGTTTAATTTGTATATCATGTTTTTTAAAGATATGGTTTTTTTGCTAAAAAGTATGAAATTTCAATTGTTTATAGAATTGACGTCAAATCGTCAAATCTATCAAAACTGATTCTCAAGAAGTTTGTAGAGTTTTGTTTTTGTCAACCGTAATGGCTTAAAAGTAAATGCTAAAAATTACAAAACCCATTTGAAGCGTGAGCTATTTCCTGCCGTCAAGAGAATCTATCCTAGGAATGATCGGATTTTTGTCCAAGATGGCGCTTCTTCCAATACCAGTAACATTGTTCAAGACTTTTTGCACGAAACACTTCCAAGACGATTTATCCGGAAAGATCAAAGACCCCCAAAAAGCCCTGATAGTAATCCGTTAGATTACTACTTTTGGAACGAAGTCAAAAGAAAAGTTTACAAAGGACGTCTCAAGAGACCATTTGAGTCTGAAGATGAAATGATCAGAAAAATCAAGTCCGTGTGGAAAGAATGTGCCACAAATGTTAATCATCGCAAATCAAAGCAGTTTGATGGACGAGTTATCAAAATGATTTTTTGGTACACCCGGTAATATTTCTCACTCTACCGCTGTTAAATTGGCCCACGCGGAAACTCTCGAACCCGCGGCTTTTTATTATTTTGAGTTCCGGAGTTTCATCCCGGCTGGGATGCCTCATTAGTGAGCTCATGTTAAGTGAGATAAATCGATCAAGGAAAATCTTGGTCGCTATTTATCAGGCTTAAAGTCCATCCCAAAACTATTTGACTTAGCTCATTTTGATATCTGCTACCAAAAATAAGAATCGTCTTTTTTGAATCAGAATGCGTAGAAAGATTCCCTCAAGTTCAGGGAAGAAGTCATGGAATGACACTACGTAAAACTTTTACAACGTAAAGAAGAAACTGAATGAAAAGTGATTTCTTTTGTTTAAACTTCAGCATATTTTATTTTTTCTCAACTTCAGTCGAGCTGCAATCTGTCTGTCTGTCTGTCTGTCTGTCTGTCTGTCTGTCTGTCTGTCTGTCTGTCTGTCTGTCTGTCTGTCTGTCT
>JAUJPO010075153.1:0-11288 GCA_032270745.1 Tiaropsis multicirrata
CCCCCCCCCCCCTACGGACAATTTCTGGAAAAGCCCATTTTTCTTCAAAAGGAATTTTATGATTAAAAATAATTCCGGTCAACTTTGATGTATGATCTACTGTACTGTATAAAGTAACATAATCTTTTTCCAAACGACGTCAAAAAATGACGTCAAATATATTTTCGTTAAAGTTTCGAAAGAATGTTATTTTTTGTAAGATAAAGAGAAATGTAAGATTTGTATTTGGGTAGAGGATCGGCAAGATTTGAAACTAAACCTGGACAAGAAATGTAATTATTTCAAACAGATCAGTAAGTATTAAACCTTGAAAATTTCTCATTACAAATACATGGAAAATAGTTATAATACTCGTCAGATGGAAGATAGATTGGTTTAATTTCATTGCTTTCGTTCTCAATGAGTATTAAAATTCTCAGATTTTGAGAACAATTGTTAGAATCATTAACAAATCTGTAGATTTGTTATGAGTACAAGGCATCGTTTATCACAAGAATTGATTATGCCAATTTCAAATCGGTTTTCGATGTCCATTATTTAACTTTCCTAATTTAACCCGCAGGCATTGATTTCACAAACTAATTTTTGGAATCAATTTTTGAGATATGAACATGAAGAAGTGTTCGTGATACAGTTCTATACTTTCAAGTATTATTCTTGCTTTCGACGTCTTTATCGTGTTTATGATCAAAGTTGAACATACCTTATCGAACAAAACGTGTGTCGGACTAACTTTTCGTCGGACATAATTTTCGTCACCCACAAATATTTTCGTCAATTTAGTCCGACATTTTTTGTCCAATAAGATACTGCATTACAGGGCTATCATTGATTTTACAAATAAGCCATCTTTAAAAGTGTCCAATGCTTTCCGATGCACAGGACGTACCGGGAAACGTTGTCTTATACTGTATATCATATAATATATGCTTTCATCAGTGCTACAGTATAATGATATATATACCACAAAATTATTTCTGCAAACAATTACAGATTCGAAGAACAGGAAAAAGTGATCATGTTTACGCTTCAATACTTTCAAAATGTATTCTTGCTTTTCTATCGCTTTACCGTGTTTTTGATAAAGACATAAAGACAGTATCGAAAATCTCAAAAAATAGCATTGAAAGGAAATTTAATTTTTACATACAAAGAAGTCATCTTGCATAAATACAGAAGGGTAATTGTTTAAAAATCTATGTCCATAAAATATCCACAAAGCTTTAGACTGCTAATATTATCAATATATTTGCTAAATATACAACTGGCCTTCGTTTAAATGGGAACTATTGAAGTTGAGCTCGCTGCGGTTGGCAGTTCTGAAATTTCCTTCTCACATATGAAAACCACGAAAGAGCGACCAGCCATACGACATCTTTTCAAATTATGAAGAGAATCTTCTTTCTCGATATTTTAAATAGAGCAGGATATTACAACTGTATATACTTCAATATATTTCATCGTTAGCTTGTTTCATCGTGTTTTTGATCAATGCAACATGAGTTTACTTTGGAAATCAAGATTGGCTTCCATTGTATTTTCAAGTAAGTCAAGTAAAGCAGGCTCGTGCTCTTAAGTGCTTTAGTCCTCGAAACTTTCCTTCTTTCTATTCAGTGGAATTATCATCGTGTTGTTGACTAACAAACATTTGATTTCAGGCCCAAAAGAATTTGTAGTTTTTTTCTTCCAGAGCGTCATCGAATATAATTGACGTCAAATATTATTTTATTATTTAATATTAAAAAAAATTTAGATACAAAAAGACAATTATTTAATGCTCAATACATTCAAATGCGTTATTAACTAAGAAGAGGTCATCAATTAAATGATTTGGTACTTTTTAAATGCACTTATGTCATTGAATTGGACTTCATCTAGTTATTGATAGGTAAAGATCTACTTTAGCATTCATGATATCTATCGGAAACATCATAAAAATCCGGGTGTTTGTAATAGCAATAGCTAGCAGAAGTTTACGTACAAAGAAGACACACTATTGAAGCAAAATACTTTTAAATGTAATTTTTCTTCTATTGTTGTCTTCTTTGATGTATTGTCTCGTCAAAAATTTATTAAAAGCAGAGACCAGATTTTCACAAATAAATAAAGTCAACATCAGATGCTTCAGTACTTTTCAAATGTATTTCAGCTGGTTGTAGTTGCTTCATCGTTTTTTGATCTGACTAAAGAACCTCCAATCAAGAAACTTTTTCAAATGAGTCTGCTAAATCACGTGCCTCACGTGCCCTAGTGCCTTTACTTTTTTTCAGGTGCCTCGCGTGCCCTGAATTTTCACGTGCCCTAGTGCCCTAAATTTTTCACGTGCCCTAAAATTTTAGGGGCACTGATTCAGGGATGTTACCATAATATCATGATAAAATCAAGCTGTTTTAGATCCCGAAATGCCGATGCTTTGTCAAGAATACCGAAATACCGACTAAAAAAGCTGTCAATTATGTACCAATAAACCAAATACTTTTTAATGTAATTTTGTTTTCTTTATGCTGTCTTCTTTGATGTATTGTCTGTAAAAATGATACATAATTGTGGTCGACTTGTTTTATAATGTACCCGAGCATAATAAATTCTTAGTTTTTCTTTTTCCAAATATCATTAAATAAAAAAAATATATAATTTTTCAGAGTTCAGAAGATTGAAATTTTAAATTGGAATTGGAGAAAACTTCAATAAATCTAATCAATTTTCTCGTTACAAATACATGGAGAAGATCTATAATACTCGTCAGATAGAAAATAGATTGGTTTAGTCCAATTCTTTTCATTGTAACGATGAGCAGTAAAATTCTCAGATTTCGTGAATAATTGTTTTAGAATTCCTGGGATTTTAAATGAGGAGGAGGAGCCTATCAAATGAACAGACCTGTAGATTCTTTTTGAATACAAGGCATCGGTTATCACAAGAATTAATTGTGTCAATCAAATCGGTTTTCAAGGTACAGTAACTTAACTCAAGATAAGTGACTCACATTTATTCTGAGATATGAACATGAAAAAGCGATCGTGAGACAGTTCTATTGTAAATTGTACATGAAACGAAGAAATCATTTGAGGATCATATACTTTCACAAATGTACGGACTCCATCTTTGGCTTCTTCTTTCATGTAATGTTATGACAAAAATATAACAGTAACTTGACTTAAAGAGAATGGTAAGTATTGGAACTTTGTTGCAAAGTTTTACACGAAAAGAAGAAATCATTTTGAGGAACCGATACTTTACAAACGTATTGCTTTAACATTTGCTTTTCTTCTTTCATGTAATGTTATGAAAAACTTGACTTAAAGGGAGCAGATAGTCTTGTAACATTGCTGCAGATTTTAATTGGAATAGCTTTGTTTCTTCTTTCATGCAATGTTATGTAAAAAACTTGACTTAAAGAGAATCAATAGTCTTGAAACTTGCTACAATTTTACATGTATCTTCTTTCATGCAATGTTAAGGTGATAGTTTATGTGTGAATACATCCACGAGAGAGGGTGAATTAGAACTAGATAAAATTTCACCCTACTCAAGCTCATGCATAAAATTTAGAAATTTCGCAGATATTATGACAAAAAATCCGATATCACCAAACTTCAGAAGAAACTTTCAAACATCTAGTTAAAACTTTTGGAATATTGGAATTAAAACAATTATTTTAACATCCTATTTTTAAGTGCCCGATTCGGAATGTGACAATTTCTAACACCCGATTTTGGTGTCCGAAACTTTAAATCAACCAAAATAAGAGCTCGATTTCAAAATATGACAATTCAAACCATCTGATTTTTGAAATTTTCAAATTTCGAAATAATACGACAATATCAAGCATTCGATTAAATCTTTGCATGGATTTTATTTAACACACGAATTTGGTGCCCGACAACTTTAAAGCATCCAATTTAATTGACCCGAAAATTTCGAGCATTCGATAAAGTGTATGTATAGAATTTCGCCGCAATGCATATAACACCGTCAAACATTGGAGAATGTGTCGCGAGAAAATTATATATAAGAAAAGACAGACAGACCTTGATGGGGATGACTGGTTCTGGCTGCTTGGTGAACATAATCCGCCCATCCAAGAAGGGTGGTACGATGTTGTGTACCAGTAGATACACTTTCGCTTCGTCCGATTCATCAAAATCTTCGTCAACTTCAGTTCGTGTGACCACGCCACTGGTTAAAAGTCGGTTGTTCTCCCATGCGTCGTTATCCTAGAGATGTGAAATGAATAAAGCTACTTTCGCAGAAGAAACTTTCGCACTCTCTTAAAATAAAAAAGGCTAAAATCTTTAGTCAATTTCAACTCGCGTGACTGGTTAAAATAGATCAGTCAAACTCTCTTAACCTTTACCACGCCTACTGCGTTTTGAAAAGGCCGTTTTACCGTTACACCGTCTTTAGGTCATAACTCCTGACCACTTGACATTTAACGAAAAAACATCTGCTATTTTTTTAGCTGAGAAGTTGATACATTAATCATTTGCCCTGGCTGAAAAATGGCCTTCGAAAAAGAACAATTTTTGGAAAATATTTATGATTTTTTTTGGCTTTTTCAAAAAAATCAGCGGTTTTACTCCATGCATCACTCTTAAAAAAAGAAAGAAGAATAGCAACCTTTTGAGCTTGTCTTGCGCGTGCTGACTTCCGTTTCTGTTTCTGCAACTTGAGCGATTCTTCTTTTTTCTTGACATATTCTTCAGACACCTGCGCAAAAGGGTTGGTGTACTCGTCATAACCTGCGTCCAGATCGTACCAAGCCCTGTCCATGTTCTTCTGCTCTTCCTCCCAACGCGAGCGGTCAGCATCGTTCTCTTTGTCATCAGGACTTTTACCTGATAAATGAAATTATTAGTATTGACTTATAATTATTTGTAACACGATTCAAAAGGGAAATAATTAAGACCAACCCTAAAAAGTTCCTCGCTTCCGCGTTACCGGGAGACAAAAAAAAAAGGTCATCAGTCCGGTAAAATATTTTTTCTAGAACTTTTTTTTAGGATTGGCCTAAAGTTAAATGAGTTTTTTTTCCGAAGATTAGTGACTCAATTTGATACACTTATAAAATAATGCTAGCCGTAGGAACTCTGCTTTGGCCTTGTTTGAATTACAGACGAAATCCTAATTGTATAAGGATTATTTGATGAACTGTATACTGTCTATGATACCATTAAGTCTTAACTATGCTGAAGATAGGCCATGCTAGCTGTTTTGTAAATTTCTCAAGGAAACTTCTTCATAAAGCTAAAATTAGTCTTACATGTTCTCAACATTTGGCCTGTGTTCTTTTAAATGGTTTGTTCTTATATAGAAAATGTTACATCTGAGAATAAAGTGTAATTAAATGGTAATTACAACAGGTGACAGTCACATAATAACCAATATTCGACAATGACAAGCGAATTCGGGCCCTGAAACATAAAATTGCTTAAAAAAAACAAAATAAATTTTGTTCAACATAATTTTACTTCCACCTTACCTGGACTCCTTCTCGATCTTGCCGATTCGTGACCACGTGATCTACCGCCCTTCCCTTCCCACGAGTTGTATTTGTGTGTGGGCGTGAATCTGGGCGTGTCATCAGGACGGCGTGATTTTCCGTGGCCATAGCCATATGCACTATATGAAAAGAACGAGTATTATAATACCCTTTAAACAGATGAGGCTTTGTATTATATTTTTGTTGCATTCATGATACCATTACGTATTGTTTTTTTACGGAAACATCCCGAAAAGCCGGGTGTTAGCCATATAGTTTTATTGTTAAGAATTCAAAACTGGTGTCAAACAGCCTGGCTTTTTAGGGTGTTTCCGTATTAAAGATTACGTAATGGATATCATGAATTTAAAGACATCGACTTTAGGAAAGTAGTCGGAATACGACTAATATTGAATATCCACAGAGAGAGATTTTAAGATACGGTTTTAAGAACAAAGAAGTTTCAAAAACAATACCAAACTGAGTACCCTGGTGATTATCACAATTCTTTCCCAGCAGACACACAACGTTATTCCAACATTGTTTCAACGTCCAAATAACGTTCTGATGCCTGTTGGGTAGATGCTGAAAATTGAAAAGGATTTGAAAATAAAATCATTCAAACCTTTCGTTGCGTCTTTCTGAACGTTCACTGGACCTGTGATGTCGTTCAGATCTCGGCCTTGACGAGCCGTGACTGGGAGTCAGGACATCCCAACTCGATTTTGAACCACCGCCGTGTTTGAGATCATCTTCATCGTCCCAAGTGGTGCGTGACGGAGTTGTTACATCTGGAAAACATAAATCCGATTACTACGTAACCCCGATTTTTACGTCACCCCGATCTGTCCGATTTATACTTAATACTACAGTAGAATCTCTCTAAAAGCGGACATTATTCCTTGAATTATTTCAGTTCATTTCAATCTCCATAAGACGAGGACACTTTTTTTGGCACCAATGGTGTGTACACTTTCGAGTTATTACAATGTCACGCAAAAGTTTAGTTTAAAAAATATATATACATAGCATATACACAATACCTTCTTAAAAGAAAAACCATTATATTTTAGAGGTAAAATAGTAATTCAGGTGTTTAAAGATCTCAACCATGTCAACCTATTTCTCGCCTATACTCAAAGGATGTAATACCGATTCTCTGCAGCCTATTTTCATATGTTAGTCTTCCACAGGTTTTAACCGTCCTTGTTGTTTTGGTGTCAATCGGGAGTTTTTACAAGTTCTTTGTTTTGTTAAGAATTTGCCTTTTGAATACATAACCAAAGAAGGTCGTTATAATTTTCTAAAGAACATAATCAAAATGAGCCGATCTTGAGGTCACCTTATAAAAACCTTTTATCTCTCTATTTTTTGGGTTCTTCTCCTGGCGGTGTAAATTCGGTGAATCCTCTTAGTGTAGTGTTTTTATGTTATAAAAAATAAAAACTCCAGCTCATCAGGTTTTTTTGGAGGCAAAATATGAATAAAGGAAGAAGAAATAAAGATCGAAACGTACCATTGTATCTGACACGAGGTGTTGTTTTGCTTCCATCGTGTGTATGGCGTGTGCTCGGTGTATCCTCCCATTCATCATAACGCCTCGAAGAGCCCTGGCCACGCCTCCACCCCTTTCTCCGCTCACTGTCGTTGTCGTGACTACGTGATGATCGAGAAGATTTTTCATAATGGCGCTCCTTGTAGTGGTGTGAATCGTGATTCTTTTTGGACGAGCTACTCTCAGCGTAAATACCTATGGATAAACGGAATCATTTAGAATTTTCCACATCCATCACATTATCTTTTCTACAGACTCGTCACAAAATCTGGATATTTGACACTGGTTTTATTTGTTAGATAGAATGTTTTAGTGTGAAAGATTACGTAACTGAGGCATCACGAATGGAAGTAATCGAGATAATTTTTGGAACATAGAAGTTCTTCAAATCTTTTATATCTTTCATGTGCTGAACTTTTTTCTTTTTTCACACGGTTTTAAATTGATATAGAAAGCCATTTTGGCAAAGTAATAGCCCTTCCTAAGAACTAAGTAATTTTTAAAGGTTTTTCTTTGTCAGGAAATACAGCATAGTATCTGTAGCACAAAGCAACTCCCTATGCTACTCAATATAAATGTAAAAAAGAAATCGCTTTAGAATTATGAACGAACGGATTTTATAGCCGAGTGCCTATGAAAAGGCCTAAAAAGTAAAACTATGCTAATTTCAAGAATTTAATAAAAAAATACCTTTATCTCTATCCCGTTCTCCTCTTTGTTTGATTTTCTCACGGGCGCTGTGACTAACACCGCCAGGGTTTGAGGGCGTTTCCGGGCGGTATGATCGATAATGCTTAGAATGTTTACGCCCTCCGTCCTCATCAGAATTTTCGTCACTAGACCCAGAAGATGAACTTGAAGAATCGTGTCTTCTCTTCTTTTTCTTTTTCATTTTCCGCTCAGCCTCTTCTTTCTCCTGTTTCCGTTTACGGGCTAGTTCTTGAAGGCCAAGAACGCTGGATAGTTTCGGAGGTCTAGCAAATCCATCACTGTCTTTCGTTCCTCCATTCTCGGAATCTGTTTTCTTCCTCTTCATTGTCACAAGACCGCCAACTTCGTCCTTAGTCCCTTCCAAACGACTAGGTGCTTTTATGTATGACGTCATAATATGTGTTGTATATTATATGGATTCTGTATTTTTGTTATTATTTTTATTACTTCTAATACTTTTTTTAATTTTTTGTTATCTGAAATTAAACAAATCAAAACATGTGTGTTAGTATCACAAAACACAAGAACTGTTTTTGAGTTGAACTTTTGACAATTTTGTTTTTGTCCGTTCCACCTTCATAAAGTATATTCTCGTGTAGTTCATACGACCCCACTATCTACTCTTTGAAATATTTGAAAACTTCTTAAAGTCAAGAACAAACGGACTAACGTACTACATAAAATATACAATAAAAAGTTTGCGACCCATATATAGTGAGTGAGGACATGGTGAGCGGGATAAATCGAAGGAGAAGGGACGGGAAACTAGCGACCGCAAAATCCAGGACGCTCGCAGTAGCGTAGCCAAGGATGGTGCGAAAAATTTGTGTAGGAGTAGAAATATTTGATAATTGATGGATCGTAAAACATATCAACACATATTTTGCGCCATCCCTACGTCACCACTTTTTTGCTTGCTTCTTTGAGCATTTTCATTTGCGAAGAACGTTGCATGTCTCATGTGTATCTAGGCGAAAGATCCTTTACATTTTCCGAACTCGCCTCGATTTATCTCGCTCAACCCAACCTCTATTATGCTGAAAAACATCAAAACAAAAAGTGCAAACAATATTAAAATTGTCATGTTTGCAATAACAAGAAGATTCTTTTAAATTTTATTAGAATTTTATAACAATTTATATCTACATTTAATGAGAATACAAAAGAAAAAACGAATACCATAAAAGTAATAATAAAAAAAACCAATTTACAAAATAAATTTTAGTATTGTATTGTATTTTTTCCACTAATAATTTAAAATGTTTTTATTAAAATGTGTTTTATTTAATTTTTAAACTAAAATATATATTTTGTTGATGGAAATTCATAATAATAACAAGCATAATAATGTTATTTTCTAGTCAAATAAAATCAAACTGAGTGAATATTAAAACAGAAAATAAATTAAAATTAAAAAACAGAAAAAATGACAAAATTAGAATAACAAAGGCTTTGGATTGGAGTTGTAAAGGAGAACGTTTAGAAATAAACCAAAATATTTAAATTGACCGGTTCCAGAAAAAAATTGATGTATGCTTTTTCTCATGATTTACCCACAGACATTCTACATTTTTGTCCTTTGGAGAGCAGTTTTACTCCCGACAAGCATTAATTTAAATAACTCAGGTCTGAATTTTTTTTTAAACTAAAATTTGAGTATTAAGTTGAGAAAAACACGTATGAGTTTCATGATATTTTTTTTTTTTAAATGTCTAAGAAAAATGTTTCAGGGACTTTCTTAAAAATCAAAGGTCTCCATTTTTTCAAACTAAAAATTGAGTATGAGTTGAGAAAAATACGTATGAGTTCGGTTATAAAAGATTTCAAAAAATACATCTCTACTACTTATTTCGAATAAATTATAAAAATGACTAAACATGGAGTGCTATGACTGTGTATTACTACTAGCTAGAATTTTACTTTGGATTTTACTTTGGATTTTACTTTTTGGCAGTGTGGTATGCGTTTTTTGGATTTGTATAAAATGGTCCAGCAATTGTGCAAAGTCTATTTTCTTGACTGCTTTACGAACATCATAGTCTTTACCTTTTGGAAGTGTGCTAAAAATAACAAGAGCATTTTTCATAATCAGGGTTCAGGCAGGGGAAAAAAATCCTTTGGTTCCCTGATTTTCTCTATATTTCCAGGACTGCTGATAGTTATTTTGATAAAAATTTGTTTTTGGCCACCCATTATCAGTAAAATTTACAAAAAAAGAGGCTATTTTCTTGATTGCTTTATACGACCGTCATTTTTATTCTTTCCCCTTTTGGAAGTGTACTCAAAAAATAAGAGCGTATGGTAATGGGCTCTTCCAGAAAATAGGGACCTAAAGTGAAACAAAGATTTTTGCACAAGATGTCCCATGAGAGTACTTTTTATATTTTTTCGATAGAGGAAGTTTTTAAAATCATCTGCAACGACGATATGCAACTTCTCATAATTAGGTAATTACAATGTTTATTCTCATGGGACATTTCGTGCAATAGTGTGAATACCGACTTTTGTTTCACTTTACCGTCATCATAATTTACCTGAACTCGTATATCCCTAATAACCCATGGACACCCACTGTTGAGGATATAGATTTTGTGCCCAAGGGGTCATGTCATATAAAGATGTAGTGGATTTCCGAGGGGGTACACCCAAGTCGATGGTAAATGAGGGGACATCCGAGAGGATGACGCAAAAATATCTTAAGAAATGTGGGAATTCCAAAGAGGTAGAGTTAAAATTGGTCAAATGGAACAAAAGATTTTCTTACTGATCCTTGAGTGCAGGTGGTAGTTGGTGAACATTGGGCACACAATCCAAACGATTCCTCAACATTGTAAATGCAGAACTTTGTGGAAGTAACATTAAAAGTCCATATAGGGCTTTCAGTAAGAAATAATTACGATCCGTGTCCAATAATTGTAAGCGTAAAACTAAACGAATGGAAATAATATTCTTATGTTCATTACTTTTAAATGGGCTAATCCTGACTACTACTCAATGTCTGCATTCATTAACAGCTGAGGATAGAGGGTATGCCAGGATTAATTAGCAAGAAAACTAATAAACTGTTTACTATTTACTGACTTAAATTTGAGAGAATTAGACAGACACTAATGAATAGTCAATATTGGAATAATGTGTGATTCTCTAAACGATTTTTCAAAAAGAAAACTGGACATTCCATCTGTTAAACAGAGCTTTGAGAGATGGTGGGATAGGAAAAAATATCTTGTAAGAACAGATAAAAATCATAGTGTCCCTGAAGGTCTTGTACCCCCATACCTAAAATCAATATTTTCTATCCCCCCCCCCCCTCATTTTTTCCAATCATGGCTCCAAAGATTCTTTTGCCTTTGCCATAAAGCTGCATTATTTAGAGAACGAATGTTTGACAGAATTGAAGTACGCATCTCGCGATAGAAAAACAAAAAGCAGAAAAGAAGGCTTAAATATAATTCATCTGCCGAATTGAGACCATGCCGTTCTTTAGTACAAAAGTCTCTAAAAATTGCTTGAATAAAAGAGACTAATTTTTGTCTCGAT
>JAUJPO010075164.1:0-11287 GCA_032270745.1 Tiaropsis multicirrata
ACTCGGGGAGCTTGAAAAACCGACCCTTAAGGTCCGCACATACCCAGACATAGTTTTTGCCCAAGTACCCCCCCGGGCTTTGTATTCATCCAGATTCCTCCTAGAAGAATGAAAATTATTGTTCAATCATGGGTAGAATATTTTCAATCTGTTTTAACATATAAATCACATGTAAGGTTACCTTTTTGTACTTAACTCTATCAATATTTTCTTTTTTACCAACTAATGGGCTATTCCATTTTAGTTTTTCATCAGTGCATCGAGTTGAATCTGATGGTAACATCAAAATTCCGATTTACAGAGTTTCAAAATTCGACTTGAAAAGGGGAGACCATTAATAACCTTATTTGGGCTTTTTAGTCCCATTCCATACGATTTGACCTTGCTAACATGGAAATTCCTGTTCTACATAAAAATTGGGAACTTTTGATATATAACATGTCTGGTGGGCTCATTGAGCCCCAAACCTCAAAATTAGGCCCTCAGCTCATGGACTAAATTGCAGGCAAATAAATTATTTAATAGAAATTCTTTTTTTACCGTCAAAATGCTTTTAATCAATATCGACTGAAGCTGAAATCTAAATATTTTACTTGGACAAGGTCCCAGTCGCGAAATTTTCTTAGACGTTTAATTTGCGAATTCTTGACACGCGAAAGTTTCTTCTTTTTAGGTACAGGGTGGCCACTCTCTTTCAATATAAAAAAATCCAGTCTTTTTGATCAAAGACATATTTTCCCCCAGCTTTTACAGAGTACATTTTTCCAGCCCCAGTTCTGAAACATAAACCGTTTTCCAGTTGAAAGACTTAGTCCCAGGCCAAGAGTAGTTTTACAAGGTATTTCTGCCAAAAGTCATAATAGTGAGGTTAAGTATCCGAGATAAATCACGACGACGGACAGGCTTTTTCTCTACAGGATGATACGGGTAGCAAGGTAGATATGACATCTCCATTATTCTAGAACGAAAGCTTTCACGATTTTTCGTTCTAGAGCCGTCTAGCCTTGGTTATTTTACATATTTACGGGTTATTTACTGCAGAACCCGTTCGTCGTCGTGATTTTCATACTTAACCTCGCTAATAGCGAGGTTACGCAAGGAGCTATTTAGGACCTTGAACGCGTTTGAGTCAACCTGTACATAATTCGTCTCAGCAAAACCTTTAAACAAAAAAAGTCTCTCATTTCCCGTTAGGACTAGTTCCTTGTTAGGTTACTGAGACATTCATAATTTTTTTCTTCGAAATTTCATTACTGGAATCCTAGAAATGTGAATACGAGACAACTTTTTTTGAGGTTCACACCATATATTTATTTCAATTTATACGGCATCAAGAACTGGCGGTTCGTAGTTATCTGGTCGTTCAACGGGAGCACCACCTGGGGCAGATGGGTCAGTGCTGGTAGCGACGGGGGCACTTGAAGATCCTTCGTGCATTTCCATCAATTTGTGGACTGTAAAAGAAAACAAACAAAATAATTAGTCATCATATAACAATTTTTGACAAGTATTTGACAAGCTCACGATCAACTTTCACAAATGTTCTCATTTTCAAATGATTCCGGAAAGCTTTTTCTCTTCAGGTTGTCAGTAGAGGGAGCTTTTTTAAATCAATGAACATTTTTTATGTGAAAAAAACCGACTGTTGACTGAGTTACAAAATCCAGAACCATTCACTCAGAGCAACGACCTAATAAAATAGATAGACCAAGAACTTCTTAATAACTACTCCGCCGTGTCCCCAGAGCTTCAGGGGCAGTTGATATGGTTGTATTTAATCCCACTTAAAACCAACAAAAGAAATCTTGGCAGTTTTAAGGTCTGTTGCTATCAGAGAGTAACCAAAGAGATGTTTGTTGTCCAAGACAGGATCCACAAAATGGAGTCATTTCATGGGTTTTAAATGGGCTTTTAGTATTGCCAAACTACCAGCCAGTAGCATATTGAAGATATACTAATGGTTGTTGGAATGGCCTAAGTAACAAATTACATGAGGAAACGTAACTAATTGAATTACAGAATATAAGAAATGGAAAAGAATAATTTTAATAATGTTCTCATTTTCAAATGATTCCGGAAAGCTTTTTCTCTTCAGGTTATCAGTAGAGGGAGCTTTTTTTAATTATTGAACACTTTGCAATATTACAAAGATAACCAATTTAAAACACAGGATTGTTTGCTAGTCACGGGGGAGTTGGCATGGTGAACTGACACAAACTCCACGTAAAAACCAACAAATTTATATTCTGCAGTGTTTCATGATAGAACTGATTATAACAGGTAACACCACAAATTTCCTGCAGTAAACAAAAATTGACCGAGTGAGATTTTTTCGTCACCTGTATTTCTGGAAATAAGACTGATTTTTTTGGCCTTGCTTGTGTTATTTTGCTTGTCTGAGTATAAACAGGGTAATCACAACACCCTTTTAATTTAAAGATTTGAATGTTGTCCAAGACAGGATCCACGAAAGCTTTGAGTACTTCCATGGGTTTTAAATGGGCTGGTTATCTTGCCAAACTACCAGCCCCTCATGTATTAACAAGACATTAGTGGTTGTTGGAATGGCACAATTGAATACAAATAGGTATATGCCATAATGGCAAGGGACATAACATATTTTAGAAAGACAGGACAGCATTTAGACCTTTGATGATTCTGGAAAGCTGTTTTTCATCTACCATTCAAAAGAAAAAGAAATTGTACTGAGTTGTATGATAACCTTGACAACAACATGTACTGATGACAATGAAGTTGGTACTTGTTACAAAGTTAATATCGCATAGAGACTGGCCCATTAATGACATAGATGTCACCAAGGGAATCCTGCAACTATGCAAACGACTTGAAAGAGGAGAAATCAAATGTGCAAAATATTTTGTTTGCTGCCCAGGACAGGATCCACTTGAGCGTTAAATGGAGCTTTCGTGGGTTTTAAATGTGGTTATCTTGCCTAACTACCAGCCACTAATGTATTATAACAATAGTGGTTGTTGGAAGGGCACATTTGATCTGATTAGTTCTTGAAAAATCAACTGAAAAAGAAAGTTGAAACTTACCATCAAATTTGGGTTTCTTCAATACTTTGACTTTTCGGATACAACAGTCATGAAGAGGGTAAATGCTTTGGCAAGATTTTTCAATATCAGCTCCCATACTGTCTGGTAAGAGTTTCGTAACAACATCTTTCAAATCTTTGGTTGAGACTTCACGGTTAATGATCTCAAACATTTTCTTTCTGATGGCTCTTACTTGGGTAGATTTAGCGTAAGCTGTTTTCTTGGTAGAATTATTTCTCTTCTTGGTGAAACCAATTGCAAAGAATCTAAGTAAATAACCATCAGTGGTTTTGACATCAGTGTGAGCTTCAATGCATGTTTGCCATTTCTTGACCAAGGATCTCAATTTATCAGTGGTCATTGACATACCATGGAAATTGGTCATGACATTTCTGCCTTGAACATCTTCAACCATCAATCTGTATTTTCGGTAAGCAACTTCATCATTGTTTAAGTCAGCTTGGGCCATTTCGAAAACACGTCCTTTCAAGCCATCAGATGCAATTTCTAGAAGAAATGAAGAATGAAGACTATCATACCATAAGACCTTTTTCAATCACAAAATCTATCACTTTGGATTAAATTGAAGGGTTTGATAAGTGTTGTTGACTTAAACAGTGTCAGCTATTTGATCAATTGGCACTGGTATCTGTCATCATTATTTTAGCATAGAGACTGGCCCTATGATTACACCAGGAAAGTAATCAAGGGAATCCTGCAACTATGCATAATTCAACAAGAACAAAATAAGGCATCAAGGCTTAGACTGTTGTTTTAGCCCACCCCCCTAAAAATTGACATTCTTAAATACCCTTAGGTACCCCTAAGGAACACATATTTGTAGGTACCCCCTGTGATTTGGCACCTCGTGTAATTCAAGGAAATCCTTACTAAGCACCCCTTAATCTCATATAATTGAGGCTTTTAAGTTCCCTAAAAAAGATCTTGGATCATTTAATAACTTGGCCTTTCCCACTGAAGATTTCTATGGGGGTGCCCTGTGTGGTGCCTGATAGGCCAGTTTTGCCTTGAAGAAAAGTTTTTTTTACACTTTTTTTCGAGCTGTACAGCCTTAAATTCCAGCCCACACCATTTTTAGGAAAATTTTGATTGTAGCCCCCCCCCCTGCAGCCAGGGGGGGGGGGGTAATGCTATGAGCATTAGAATAAACAGTCATCTCAACAAAAAATATGGCCTAAGTTACCTAAGATCTTGGCTATAGAGTTTGAAGATCTAAAGCAATACTCTGCTTTGGGCGATTCCAGAAAATTTCTGTTAACCCCCTTCGAACGACACAAACTTTTGAACAAGACTTTTGCTTCTGAAATAATAAATTCAATATCCCAGAACTCATTGGAAATTCTATATTTTTTCAAATACTTCCAAAAACTATCAGAAATTTAGCATTACTCTCTGGCCTTGGAAATTCTGCGCTGTGTCATGCAGATTGTTGATCGTATTGTATTGTTTAGTCTGGACCCATACTAATTTTTAACCATTTTGCTAAGCTTACACAAGAAAAAATTGTATGGTAACATTGGCAGTTTGAATTCGGTACCAATCAAATCAAACGAATTTCAACTCGCATATTAAAAACAATAGGAATTTTAGCCAATCAGAGCATTTCTTCAAGATCTTGAAGAAAAATCAATCCAATGTGACCCGTCTACTTTCGAGTTGGGTAAGAATTGGATGTAGACGGGACCCCATCTATGTATTGTTGTTACTTACTTGTACCAATGGTTCTGGTCACTGGTGTTTTGCCAATGTTTCTGATATTAAAGTTTGATGGGATTTTAACATCATACCAGTCCTTCTTGCTGAAGGGGTCTACGCTAAAAAGAAAATCAAAAAAGTAAGTATCAATAAGAATTTAATCCACTAGAATCCAACGCATCCTTATCAATAGGCTAAGATGGATACACAATTCGTTAGCCATATCACTAAACTACACTTCACGATAAAAATTTCGGTCTTACATCTTCTTTTTGGTTCCTTTCTTTCCCTTGGAAAGTCTCTTGTTTTTGCCAACCGCCATGGTTTTGTGAACCCTCTAATGTTTACGGGTCGAAAAAGAACTGAAGGGGTTTAAATCAATGGAAAATAGATTTGCGCCTATTTAACCGTGACCGGTGACTTTATTACCTCAGGGAGCTTGGGAGTACTACAAATTCGGTTACCGGTAATATTATAAACCACATGTTTTGGAAAAAAAACACTTTCGGTTTTAATTTTGGTTCATCATGTCCAGATGTCTGCGTAGATAGAAATCATTTCTCTACACTATCACCAATTTTACGATACTTTTTAAAAATAGGTTTGTATTTACTAATAGTTGATTTTGAATGTTTTTATACAATTTGTGCCTGTAATAGCAAATCCATTAGAATTTTTAAACTAGCTGTATATTATGTACTAGCCGTATATTTATAAGAATTGCGAAGTGATTAAGACCCTCTCGATTCGCAAGTTGCAAGCAAAATTTGTCAAAATTCCCAAACATCAGAATCTTATCAAACAACAGTATGACCATGGAATCAAATCCTAAATTCTCCTTCTGCTGATGATCTTCCTTTTCATATTTTTTTTGCACGCTTTTTTTTTTAATTGAACGCAGAATTCAACAATCGAACGTTTCAAACATTTGAATTACCATAGAATTCAAAAATAAATTCTGATCTGACACCCCCCCCCCGATGCCCCCGACAGTTGGGTAAGGGAAACGTTAATTAAAAATATTAGGCGTGAAAGAATTAGGGAGGGGGCAGCAGAGTATTACATCTACAGTATTGTGCGGCAGAAAAATACCCCAAGCCCTAAAGGAAAGGCTTTCTCGGGCAGAAAATGCCAAATAAAAAAAAGTCTAGTTTTTGTCCTCACTCACATCCTTAAAATTATGTCTCTACTCTCCGTCATACCGTCGAGTCTGCTTGAGCTGCCATCTTGAAACACCACATTTATGTTCTGTAAAAACAACACACGCTAAAAGTTAACCCGATCGGAAGAAAGGCAAAGGGGTGATATCAGGAAATCAGATTTTTTTTTTGCCATCTTATGGAAGAATGAAATTTTACCTATTTGAATGTTCAGCTTTGGCTGACCAATAAAATTTTTTTCACTCCTTTGATACAAGATTTAGTGCTCATTTGTTTTTTCATTTTGACTAACAGGGTGTTTGTTACCTTTTAATTCTTTTTTTTCAGAGCCAGAATTAAGACATTTTCAAATTAGTTAATTATAGTTGCCCTGACTATAAAAAGGCCTTTTATTAGTATAATATTCCTTAGATATGCTTTCAAAATCTTTTGCAAAGTTAAACGGAAGGTTGTTATCACCAAGACTGACATCTCCTAATGTTATCAAAAGACAATATAATGACACACAACATCAACAGTTTCAGCCAATTGACAAGGAAATATTGTACGAAGGACACAGGCCTACCAACACTTTTCAAAAGGGCTTGTTAGCTGTTGGTTCAGCATTAGCAGGTGTTACAAATCCTCTGCGATCTGATATGGTAGCAGCTCTTGGAGAAACTTTATTTCCTGAACCCGCCCTCAGAAAGATTCAACTTCAAATGTTGAATGATTCAACTGGACAAAGAATTCTGAAGGAAAAACCTATCATCAATGGTAATATTTTGAACTTAGATCAACTGCTTACTCTTCCAGAAGATACTTTCGGGTATACATATGCATCCTTTATGAGAAAACACCAAATCACTTCCGACACTAGAGATCCTGTTCACTATATTGAAAATACTGAATTAGCATACATTATAAAGCGCTATCGCCAAATTCACGATTTTGCACATGTCATGCTTGATATGTCAATCAGTGTACCAGAAGAAGTTATTGTTAAGTGGTTTGAGTGGGCACATTTTGGCTTGCCAATGAATGCTGTGTCAGCTCTTTTTGGACCCCTAGCTACAACTGGTGAAGAAAAAGGAATAATAACAAAGTTTATCCCCTGGGCGTTGTACAATGGCTATAATTCGAAATCGTTTATGAATGTTTACTTTGAAGAAGAACTTGAGACAAATTTTGATGAATTAAAGAGAAGATTAAATTTAACTGACAAACCTACATAGTTAATGTAAAAGCAGAGGTTGTGTCAAAAAATAATTTATGTTGCATAGTAATAAGGTTGCTATTTTAGTGAAACTTTTTAAATAAATGAGACTTGAGATTTGTCTTTTAAATTATTAGTGAATCTAACCTTCTCTCTTTGTTCATACATAGGAAAAAATCATTAAATCCTAGGGCTGGGAAAATTGCTTTTTCGGGTTGGGATTTTCTCTTTTACCAATCTTACCCTGGTAAAATTCTTTGTACCCAATCACAAACCCTGGTATTTTGAAATTCGGGTGGAGTTCTTGCATTTTCCCAGACCACATTTAATTTAGAAAATTTTATTCCAGACTGGGATTTTGTAATTTCCCAGGGCTGTGATTTTACGGACTGGAAAACAGCCAATTTTGGGTTGGGATTTTTTTTACTGAAAATCTTTAAATTTGGACGATTGAAATTTCAGACTGGGATTTCATGATTTCCCAGGGCTGTGATTTTACGGACTGGAAAACAGCTATTTTGGGTTGAGATTTATGTCACTAAAAATCTTTAAAAATTGGACGATTGAAATTCCTGGCTGGGATTTCACGAATTCCCAGGGCTGTTTTACGGGTTGGAAAACGGTCATTTTCGGGATGGGATTTTCTGAATGGATTGCTTCACATTTGGGTCTTTTGAAAATCACAAGTGATTATTCAATCAAAAGTGTTAAGATTGCATGGTTTTAAATATTATTATAAAAGTGTAGTCGGTCGGTGTGTTATACAATGCTAAAGGCGAGGCGACCCGAAAGGGTGGCCTCATTAGTTCGAAATGAACTTGCGTCGCAAGGGTCAGTGGATCGGTTTTTTTAGTGAGCTTATTTAAACGTAGAAAGCCCTGTAAATTGGTCATTCTCGCACCCGAATATTGAAATAAAACAAGCCTGGGATTTTCATCCAGCCCTGTAAATTGGTTATTCTCGCATCCGAATATTGAAATAAAACAAGCTTGTGATTTTTATCCAGCGCACTAATATTCCTTTTTACAGCCATGTAATTTCGTCTTTTACGCACAAGAATATCTTTTCCACAACCCTGGGAAATTGGCGTTTTCCAAATTGGGAAATAGCTTGATCCCAGCCCTGGAATTTAATGATTTTTTTCTGTGGTATGGATCATAAACGGCCTGTTGGTCAACCCTTTTTAAAAGTTTCTTTTCGGAAAGAAACTTATTGGTTTTGGTCGAGAAAATAAATAAACGTCGTCTGGTTTTCTGAATTTAGACATAACTAATATAATAATTAAACCAAGACTTCGAAAGAAAAGAAATGTATTACTCATTTACTATTTGACTCTGATTTGACTGAAACAAATTATTCCTAAATACGAAATCTAGAGGATATTAGAGCTACTACTAGAATATGAGTAACCAAGAACCCGCAACAACAATCAAAGATGAATGCGGCATCGAGAATTGTATTGATCTTGAAGGTAAGAGACATGAAAAGTTTTTCGGTAAAGAAACAGAATTCGCATTTCATTAGTCATCAGCCTAGGGGCAAATTTACCCTTGAATAGTATTTTATATGAACACCCTTGATACACCCATGAAAAGGAAAAACACGTGGCTTTCGATACCCCGATTCTATACCTGGAAAATTCCAATTTTGGGCCAATTTAGATTTTTCTCTTTTTTTAGCAAACTGGCCACCATTGCTTGCCAACTAAATCTGGCACTAGAGCCTAGCACTGAAAAGTCTAAAACGAAAAATATCAGTTATCGATAGAGAACCCGAGGGGTACTTGGGCAAAAGTGGTTCCTGGGTACATGTGGACTCTCGATTTTTCAACCATCCAAAGTATCTCTTCAAGGGTCGTAAAAAACAAACAGAAAAAGTCAAAGGAACTTCCAAGGGTCTCAATTTTTGGGAAATTTAGAAAAGTATTTCGTTAAGGGTAGCATTTTTCGAAGTATTATGGCAAAAACTTTTTAAAATGAGATTTACATTACCTTTTCAGATAGGGTGCAGCAGAAAACATATGTAAACTTTACTTGTACAATATATACAGATGTACGGTTATATAAACGAAGTTAGTTATAATTCCTTTTATTTCTTCCAACAGTCTTGATTCTAGATGTTGACGGAACTGTAGATAGTGACGATGCTTTATACTCAAAACCAAAAAAGCACTGCAAACGAAAAATAAATGAATATGCTAACAACTTTAGTGTCCATGGACTGACAAAGGTTTTGAATGGTGAAAAGAAAGAATCGTTGTTTTGGTTTGTTATCCTTTTCACTGGAATAGCATTTTCTGTTTTACTTGTGAGTGGATTGGTCAGAAGATTTCGGAGACGTGAAGTATACACGGACATTCGATATGAAACAAAGAAAACAAACTACTTCCCGAGCCTAACTCTGTGCGAAAACCAACTCCTTGTAGACATTCATTTTTCGTACTGCGGTGTTGCACCTAGAACTATGCATGATGACTATTTGGTTGTTTGTGATCACAAAGTGAATGAAAGTCTTAATGCAGTTCAAGAATCACGCAATAAATTTTGGTCAAATGGTCTCTTTAATGTAACCAAGTGCCAAACTTGGGCAGGAAAGCAATGTATCAGTAGCGATTATTTTAAAACTACAAAACACTTCAATGACTCGTGTATCACTTGGAATTACGCCGGCAATTTGAGTGATATTTATAGTCATGCTGATATCGAGTTTGATTTCATCACACCATCTTGGCTAAAAAAAGACGCGGTCATATTCGCTCTACCACATGACCATACAATACACGAGCTTGATATCACGAACAAAGTGGACATTGAACCGTACATTAAATATGAAATTAAACTAGACAAAACCGAAATCAAAAGACTGCCACATCCTTTCCCCTCGAATTGCTCAAATAGCAAAGAAGAAGATATTTTCCCTGGAAAATATACGCGGCGATCGTGTATCGAGTCCAACAACTACATGAAAATGTACAAAAAGTGCGGAGACACTAACGATTATGCACGTCAATTCATTCCACCAGCTATCAAAAGGAGATACAAAGGTAATAAAACCATCACAGAAGCTGAATTGTGTATTTGGAGATTTGGAAAAGGAGAAACGCAAAATTTTAATTGTAATCTACCGTGCAATGAATTAGATCTCAGCATTACGACCTCGTTTAGCCAACGCCAAAACGGAAGATCACGTGCGAAATACCGTGTAAGTTTGCAATACCGAAATGTTGATTTTTATAAGATAATGGAAGAAAAAGAACTTTACCCTTTGGAGCAGATGATATCAGAAATTGGAGGTTTTCTTGGATTGATCATTGGTGCTTCCATTATTTCAGTGTTTGAAATAATCGTTTATGTATCTTTGTTCATCATAAACAAGTATTTCTAAAAGAAGACTTAATATCAAGAATGACCCTTAAAAGGACAAACGGTTTATTTAACGTTTATGGGAATATTATACTAGAAAAATAAAAGTTTATACCGGGTTACTCACAAAAAACATCGTAAACATCGAGTGATAGAGGAAGGTCTAACTTTAATTTTGAGGTATAAAGTTTTAAATTTAATCCATTAGTTATTAAGTTATCACTTTTTTAATCCAAAATTCACGCCAAAAAAGGTGTATCAAAAAAACCATTTTAACTTTTTTGGAATCTTTAATGAGTTTTACGACTTAATCAATGGTAATAAATATTTTTAGATTGAAAATGTTAAAATAGGAAGAAAATGGAGAAATTCAAAATCTTTTTTAAACAAAATATATTTTTGGATATCCCTTTTTTGATGTGTTTTTTCGCTTTTCGAAAAGGTGAATTTCAACTTTACAAGCTCATAACTTTTTAACTGCAGGCCAAACAAAGTCTTAAAAAGTTCTACCTCAAAGTTTAGGCTAGACTATCCTCTTTCTTTAAAAAGTAACTTTGGTTTCAATAAAGATTTTTTCGGCTCCGAGTAGTCGCCAAACGTGCGAAGTCTTTTTGAGTCATCCGGTAGTTATGATAATATTTTGTAAAATTGTGCTTTCATACAAGCATCTTATTGTTGCCAATAACGTATTTTGAACATTGAGCACGGCTCTTTTTTCCCCCTCGTGTTCACCGCTATGGGTGGTATGGGACGAGAGTGTGAATTATTTTACAAAAGACTTTCAGAGTTGTTAGC
>JAUJPO010075175.1:0-11287 GCA_032270745.1 Tiaropsis multicirrata
CGTTTAGACCTAGGGTGGACCCAGGTGCCATAACTCGATTTTCTAAAGCAAGTAGTGAGAACGGTAAAAAGGCTGATGATGCAAAACCAGCTTCATTAACGTGATCAATACCGAAATTTCCGAGGCAATCAAATTCTGAAGAATTTCCCATACTTGAATTCGTGTCAGTTCCAATAATCAAAATATCATTATCTTGTCTTTGGGATATTGCTTCCGATAAATATGTGAAGAATTCATCCCATTCGGACTGATCTGCTTTGCCGATTGGTGCATAAACAGATATCAGGAAAACGAAGATGTCACGGTTTTGAGCGTCCTTAACTTTTAAACGAACAGCTAGAACTCGTTTGCCATAGCAATCATGCGTAATCGAGCCTGCAGACACTCAGGCTGATCGAGCTTCTGGACTAAGGGCGATAGTTACACCTTGTGCTCCGCGATTGCTGGTATTTTTCTCTTTTGGTAGGCCATTGGTGATGATCGTGAATTCATGGTTTTCAAGCAACTCACTCTCTGAGCGCCAAGTCTCTTGAATACATGCTGCAAAGATTGTTCTTTTTCGTAGAGCTGAACATAATTCCTCAATTCTCTCCTCAGATTTCAAACCTTGAACGTTCTGAGATAATATTTCAATAGTTTTACAGTTCTTTTTCTTTATCGCTTTGTTTGACCCATCTGTTCAAAAAATATTTGTGTGGCTGGCGCTAAGATATACTTGTCGTTGATGATAAGGTTCGAATAAACATTAATGTGTTCTCAACAGGCACACAATGCTACTCGATTTCTTTATAAGAATAGCGCATTTTGGTTTTATCATGAATATTCTTAACTTTTTGGTCGAAATCATTCTAATATCTTAACATATTCTTACAAGTTTTTATCAGCCTCAGTCTGAATAATGCTAAATGAGTACTATTAAAACCATCTTATTGAAAGAGAAGAAGAAATAAGCCAGCTGAATCAGCTTGAGAAGATTTTAAAGTCTCTTTAGATGTATTTAGGAATAACTTCCCAATAAGAATTTGGCCTCGAAAAAGTTTAAGATTGCATTATTCTTAGGACTTAGACTCTTAACTTTTTGGCCAATTTCATCATGAATATTCTTATAAGTATATTCTTATAAAAAAAGCGTGCATTCCAACATTGTTTCAACGTGCAAATAACGCTATGCCGTTAAAACGTTGAAACGTTGAAACAACATTGTTTGGACGGTAAAAGAACGTTCACTGGCTGAAACTTAAAACAACGTTTCCAAAACTTCACATATAACTTTGCCCTAAAAGGAATGGATCGACCACCACAAAATTGATATTCCTGAAATATGAATTTTTTTTGCTTTCATTTCAGGCAAAAGCACCATTGGAAACTGTGAGAAGGGATATATCTTTTATCCGAAAACCAAAGCATGCGGAAGTATCTCTAAAACCAGTCTGCCCAACTTCTGTCAGGACCGTTCCGATGGTGATTGGCAAAACCCGTGGAATTGTAACGCATACGTTTTATGTCAAAGTGGTAGAAGTTTGGCTCGACCGTGTCTTATCAACGGCTTCATTTTTGACCCTTACAACGATGTCTGTAAGCGATCCTTCCCATGCCAGACCGTTTACAGTAAATCTCTGATGCTACCTAAACAACCACACGAGACTCTTGTTATTCCTGAGAAATTGCAAATCATAGATGTTTGCACACAGCTGAAGGATGGTAATTATTCTACCAGAGAAACGTTGAAGATTTTCGAATGTAAGAATGGAACGAGTAATTGGATCCCATGCCCCAAGGATACTATATATGTCAGAGGCAATAATTGTACAAATTCTTCGCTTGTCACCGAAGGTAAGAAATATCCCCAGGAGTTACGCAACAACGTTGTTCTAACGTCAGAACGTGACGTATCTGCTGCAATATCACCACGTACTATATATCACTCATGCCTTAAAATACAAAGATTTTCGCGGGAGATATTTTTGCGGTATTAGTTTCGTGAAGGTCAATACAGTAGATCCATTATTAGAAAGATTCATGCAGCTGGATCCATCCTATGCATCTTAAAAAACGAAAAACATGTTTGTTTTGGTACCCCTGATCAACTTTTTATATATTTCTTCGTCGTTCTTTTTTCAGCCAATTTCTGCGAAGGACGACCAGAGGGAAACTACCGTAATCCATGGGATTGCCACAGCTATTATGTCTGTCACCACGCTTCGAAATCTATTCACAAACAAATCTGCAATTATTTTGTGACGTTGAATTACGATCCAATTTTCGATAATTGTGAATCCCCTGACACTACACCTTGTCCAAAAAGCCGTAAGCTTGTTCTTTTAGTACAAAAGTCTCTAAAAATCGCCTGAATAAAAGAAACACATTTTTGTCTCCGCGATGCTTCGTTCTCCAAACCTCTCTGGTACTCTGATGCTCTGGTGTAAAATGGACTTCTCGTGTTTACTGGAGAGATGTCTCAACTCCAATGACCCAGTGGGGTCTGCTACTTAATGAGATTTCATTAACCGTTGTCTGTTTTTCTCGCTTTTCTAGCCAAGAAACCAAAATCCATGATCAAACATGCACCTGCCAAAGATGACAATCCTTGCGCTAAACGCGCGGACGGAAAATACGCCGTGCGGGACGTCGCTCTGTATTTAGTTTGTAAAGACCACAAAGCATCAGGGGGCACTTGTGACAAAGGTCAAATTTTCACACCCTCAAATTCGAAATGCGTTCCGATTGGCGAAGTTGACAAAAGTATGTATCTTTTTCTTTCCAGTCTGTATTTTCGAATCTTGTGAAAATCTCTCACACCCAGCAGATACTACAACGTCGTTTCAACGTCAAAATAACAACGTCGTTTCAACGTCAAAATAACAACGTCGTTTCAACGTCAAAATAACAACGTCGTTTCAACGTCAAAACAACGTCCTGCTGGGCAGTCTCAATCTCTCATATTCTTTACCATTAAACAGAAGAACCTTTAAAATTTCGTTTGCTTAATGAGCCCGGCTGGGGACATTCAAGGTAAGAGTGACCTACCGGATGTGCAGTCCTTAAGGGTAGGTTTTTTCAAGGCTTTGCGGACAAACGCCAGGTGTAATAAAAGTGCAAAAGATTTCTAGGCAGTAAATTAAATTTTGTAAAGTTCGTCTCTGGGCGTGTCCGCTAGTTCGCAAAACAGAAGCAAGTGTCTTTTCTGCTTCATGCAAGAAATATTAATTTTTTCACAAAGAATTCGAGTGATGCTTCGTTATAATCCATTCTTTCTTAAAAATATTTTCAGAGAAATTCTGCGTGGGACGTGATGCAGGAAACTATCGCGACCCGTGGAATTGTCATGAATATTTCACTTGTGTTGGAGAAGTAGCTTACGAAAGACCATGCTCCACCAAAGCATTGTTGAATTATTCACCAAAAGACGACTTGTGCGAATTCCCGTTCCAGTACAAATGTGAAAACATAAGTAAGTTTTTCTTATTTATTTTTTTATTTAGGCTATTCAGTGGGTACTAGTAAGTTGGCTCTAGTCTATAGACTAAGTAAACTAGTCATTTAAGTCTAGTCGTTTAATGAAACTCACAAGACGAGAAACTGAATAGACGCTAGAACAGTCGTAAACGTAATGGCCTCGCGTCCGTCGTTGTATGTTCAAAATATATGAACCACGCTTCGAAATTTCTTCACAAACAAATCTGCAAAACGATCCAATTTTCGATAATTGTGAATCCCCTGACAATACACATTGTCCAAAAAGTAGTAAGATTGTTCTTTTGGTACAAAAGTCTTCAAAATTCGCTTGAATAAAAGAGACACATTTTGGTCTCCTCGATGCTTCGTTGTCCAAACTCGTTTAAGAGACTTTACTACAGAAAACTTGAGTGGTCTCAAACTAGTCGTTTAATGAGACTCACAAGACGAGAAATTAAGTAGACGCTAGAACAATATCGTAAACGTAATGGCCTCGCGCGTGCGCAAGTTTTTTTTATTATACCGCATATAAAACACACACTTGTTTAATAGTCTACGTATTCTCTAGCGCTAGACCTTTTTGAAAAAAAGACTACAGCCAATCACATTCTTATAAAAGTACTCGTTCTGGATTTTTGAACTCGTAAAATATTTTTCTTATTGTAGAACTTTCAACTGTGCGGTAAACTAAAGTCTGTTAAAAAGATTGTCAGTAAAAATTTCTTCCATGAAGAATGGGCATTCAGGACAAAAAGTCCCTAATTATTCAGGATGAAAAAGTTCCTTGAAATTCATGATTTAACTTGCGGAGGTTACGCGATTACCCAATTGCCTAATTCTCTATCCACGACACGAGACAGGCAGTATGTTATGAAGAAGTCAACTGTATTCTTTCTTCTTGTATCCGTACTGTATTTTTTAGAAGTTCGAGTCAGCTTATTGGTAATCGCGTGACCTCTGCAACATAAAATCCTGAATTTCTAGGGACTTTTTTGTCCTGAAATTGAATTCTTTTCAATAACAAACAGATTCAATTGACCAATGTTTTTTCAACGTCCTAATAACGTCGAAACAACGTTGTTTGGACGGCGTTAAAACAACGTTGTTTGGACGGCGTTAAAACAACGCTCCATTCCTACGATGTTGTAGGGAATTTTCTTTCCAAGTTTTTTATCACAAATTATTTCTAAAAAATGTTCGAAATCATTCAAGTTCACAGACCTTTTTGTAAAAGATTTCGTGTCAAATTAATGAAATGGATGATATTCTTTGTTCCATTGTTTACAAAGCTATAAAATATGCTTATCAGTGTCTTCATGCCGGTCACAAGGTTTATTTATCCAAAACAAGTACAAAGAGGGTATGGAGCTGCCAAATTGAGCCCATTGAAGTTTTTTTCGTAGTAAAGTCTCTTAAACAAGTTTGGAGAACGAAGCATCGAGACAAAAATTTGTCTCTTTTATTCACATGGTCTCAAATTGGCAGATGAATTGTATGCAAAGATAAATGATTCCAAAATGAATTTCGGTATCGTTTGTTTATGTTTATTTGGGCTTGATAGGTATGTATCTTTCGTGTACCCAATGGATGTTTACATCTTGCTTATGGCTCTGTTTACAACTTTGAAAGCTAATTTCAATTCTTTCATATTTTCATATAAAAATGTCTAAAGTCTAAAGTTGTATAAACGACTTTGTTTGGTTAAAATAAAAAAATGTTGCAAAAAGATTCTCTCAACTCCTTTTAAGTTTGTAACGAGATGGCGCACGACGTGGTACCAATTTTGAGACTACTCAAGTTTTCCGTAATGAAGTCTCTGAAACGAGTTTGGAGAAGGAAGCATTGAGACAAAAATTTGTCTCTCTTATCCAACCGATTTTGAGTGACTTTTATACTGAAGAATGACGTGGTCTCAAATTAAAAGATGAATTATATGCGACTCTACATGCACGGTAGACGTAACCTAATGCATATCGAACAGATTTTCTGAAAAGATTGCAAATAAGGGGGGGGGGCTGCACAAGGATATTTGGTTGTACATTGCGGTTTTATATAATATAGTATTTCACCTTTCCTTTGTTCATTTTTGTATTTATTTCCTTACAGCTTCAACAATTAAAACCCCCGTCGCGAAAGACGACAATCCGTGTCAAGGAAAAGCTGACGGCCGTTACGAAATTCGTGACGTTTTCCGTTTCTTGAGATGTCGTAAAGAAAAAGCGTCGTTGAGAAATTGCCGTGAGGGAAGATATTTCAGTCCTACAGCTGGAAGATGTATCAATGGAAAAAAAGTTGATTTGAGTGAGTACAACAACAATACAGTACATGAGAATCGATTTGTCATGAAAATTTAGCTAAAAACACCTTAGTCAAGCTACGGAGGTACGTGTCATATGACGTCACGGGGGCTAAAATTTCCGGATTTTGGGGTGTTTCCGTTAGGAAAAAGATGACGTAATGTTGACTAATGCATATCATGAATTACAGTTGAAGGTACATTCCGTCACTTTCTTACCGTATTTTTTTATGGATGGTCACCGCATTCTCTATCAAAGGTCATGTGATCATCCGGAATTTACCTTTCCCCATTATCACAACAAGGTCGTTTGTCTTAACATAAGAATTTCCAGAAAAAATCCCCAATGTTAAGGATATAGGATATCCAGGGAGTTCGAAATTTTCAGTAGGGATATCCAGGGGGGTTCGAAATTTTCAGTATGGATATCCAGGGGTTCGAAATTTTCAGTATGGATATCCAGGGAGTTCGAAATTTTCAGTAGGGATATCCAGGGGGGTTCGAAATTTTCAGTATGGATATCCAGGTGGGGTTGGTATTACGAAAGATCGAAATCCCCAACAGTTGAAATACAGATCTTTCTGGAAAAGCCCATTCCAGCTACTGTGTCCAAATGTTGATAGAGCTTTATTTATGTGTATCAACTTCTGTATAAATTTTACCTTTCCAGCTACCTTTTGCAAAGGACGCGGCGAGAGCAACTTTCGTAACCCTTGGGATTGTCACAACTACATCACGTGTCATGGAACACAAAGCTTCGATAGAGAATGTGATGTTCACGTGGAACTGAATTACGATCCTAACAATGACCGATGCGAAAAACCAAGTCTCTTCCCCTGTAAAGAATTGAGTAAGTTCAAGTATAACCCATCAGTACAAATTGAACGTTCGTCCAAACGACGTTTGTTCCAACGTCAGAACATTTATTGGACGTTTTTTTTAATGGCAAAAAATCAGCGAAACACAGTATAAACTTCCCCTTTAACCCCACTTGTTGCTTTTGAAAATGGTTTTTTTACATCTGGTAGCAATAGCTGTTGAAACAATGTTGGAATAACATTGTGTGTCTGCTAGGAAACTGTATATCCACACCCTGTTGGCGGATACAGAAGGTTCTCAAAGATTTTGACGGCGGAGAGTGTTGCTTTTGCTTATATTCCTTATTTGGAAGTGAACACTCTCCGTCAAAACATTTTGAGGGCACCAACACCTTTCTCGAGATCAACAAAACAAAGGCTAATCTCGCTTCTAAACCTATTTAATTGTTTATTACACATTGATCGTATAATGCACCCCAAAATGGAATTTGACACACTGGACATACACTACCAGTCGAGGATATCTTCAAATTAGGCTAACTAACCGATGATATATAGTATAATTAGCCGAAAAAAACTAGAAAATGTCTATTTCTGGCGAAATTTAAAGAGTCGCGTCCTATTTCATAAAGATATGATTTGCCTAATGTCTGAAGAATGTTCCTGCCAAATTTTGAATTTGGGTCACCTCTTGTTGAGGAATTATCTCACTTTTTGCTTCTGCGCATGCGTGTAGCAAAAAATGTACTGAATTTTTGCCGATTCAGCAAATCTTTGCACACGACACTATCGGAAAATTAGCCGATTATCAATTAGTTAGCCGAGGGAATAAAAATCAGTGCCCGTGTCTGGTTTTGTGTTACCCATCTTACTAGCCGAAGTCCGTAATTCTATAGCCGTAATTTGCATTTACAGGCTAAGTGTTATCTCCGTCACGTTTGTCTCCTTTAGTATGCGCGAACATTGCCATTGTTGGCTAGGTCAGGAATAATTGGTGTAGTTGGTTGGCTTATTTATCCTGCTTATACATTACAAAGTTGAAAGTTCATTGTGGATCAACCAATGTACTATTAGCTGCTATATTTAGTAAAATTTCTGATTTACTTTCTACAGTCTTGATTTGCTGTTTTTATGTTCACGACTTTAAAATATTTTTTCGTTTGTTTACCTCCACTTTATTTTTCACACAACGGTGGAGCACACATGTTTTCCAGCAAATTGAATTACGGGAAAGGTGTATTAATCGAACTGTCAAATCGCAAAGACAACAATAGTTTCACTAATTTATTGAACTACGATTGTGAGAATTCGATTAAAGTTTGATTACCGAACTGAATCAAATTTTAATTTGCTGACAAAACGGTTTGATTAGTTTGGAGTCTGAGGAGGAGGAGAAGGGTGCAGATAAACACTGGATTCTTCCACCGTGTTTTCTCGTTTGTGCACCAGAAAACCGTTTGAAGAAAAATTGTTTGAAGTTTGAATGTGTGAAATCAGCAATAGAATTTCAACCTACAGTCGGGTCAACTTTATAAAAAATAGCATTCAATTTCATTTTCCACATCCTCGCTCCATGTATGAAGTCTATACAAGCTATGCCTATGGTCATCAAAAAGTTTATTATTTCATTAATGACCTGTTTTTGGAAAAATATTTTTTTAGGGTGGATAATTTATTACGTTTAATCAGGTTTTGTAAATAAGGACATCATTTGAAACACAAATTATTACCTATCACGGTCAATTGCCAAAACTAAAGGTAATGATGAGCTCCGATTTTAGTCATTTTTGGATAGAGTAGCTTGAAATTTATTGTGAGTGTTCGCTTTATTCTGGCCAGATGGTAATCGATAAAATCTATTATTGATTGCAATTGATGAGTAATCGATAAGTAATCAAGTAATCAATTCAATTAATCATCGGAATAATAATTAATCAACGCAATCAATAGCCACAATCTTTTCGAAGCTAATTGGTTATCGATTATCGATTATCGATTCCAATCAATATTTTATCAATAGATTCTGTTGGACTTTTCTCTATACGATTAGAAATATATACTATCTATACTGTTTATTGATCCTTTTTGCTCTCGCTGGGCCTTCAAGCCTTTAGGCTTCTTGTAGTATTTTTAATCTCTGACTAAAATTTGAATGAAAGAAATTTTCACAAATGGCCTGTTTGAGATCAATTTTGCACAAGAAATTGATAATCTTACATTGGTATTTTTCAATAAGTACTTTTATAGTGAAGCTCTCAAAAATAACTTTGGGACTTGTTCCTGACACCCAAATTGAATAAACCAAAACTTAAGTTGCAAATGAATTACAAAAGATAATAATAGTGAATATAAAACCTTCAACGCACCCCTCTTACTCTGTCATCGTGAAATCTTATCCATCTCCTTTAGGGAAGAGATATAGAATAAATAAATAAATGACTTTATACTGTTTGACAAGCTATATAGTACATCACATTCATACTTTTGTCGTCAATAAGTCAAAAGGCACAATCTCAAAATTGGTGTATAAAGAAATTGCGAGTTTTATTATTGGTTAAATTTTGATTGTATGACTTGAGGAAGGCATACAGAGGATAAGTTCAAGCAAATAGAAAAATCTCCATCACAATAAATTGTCCAAGTAAAGCTAGGAATAATAAGACAAGTCAAGACTATATATCAAGGGATTTGTCCTCATTAAAAAAAGATTTTTGAAAAGAGCAAACCTTCTTAGTTCAGTGTCTTGCTTTCCATCACGCCGAACAAATATACATCCATGCTAAAAATTGATAAACAAAAATTATGATTTTAAAGCTTTGTGATTTTTTTAGTGTGGAACTATTATTAGTAATAAACTTGCTTTTATCGTTCAATTGTTTGAAATATGCAATTTGCAATTATATTTCATAAAAGTTTTGAGAAGACTTTATCAAATATAATCAACAATAACCTAAGATAATTCATGGCCCATAATTCACACACAAAATTTACAGACACAATAATAGAAAACTTCTTGGTTTAATTAGGAGGTATAGATTGAATTACCGAAAACGACATACCTGCATAAAATAGGGGCCAAAAAAGGGTAAATATTTGAGCAACTCTTTCACCACATATCTTATTTGGCCAATAGAATTTTGACGAATAGCAACAAAATTTGCCAATGACCAATCAACTAAATTATAAATTAGAAAATGTCTAAATATAGGTAAAGAACGTCATAGTCTATATACAAATCAACAATATATATACAAATACACAATAAATATATAAGGCAGTGTGAAACACTGATGTGGACAATATAGAAACTACAAGGAGAAACTGTCAGTTGCACATCATAAAACCAAACACAAGCACATTGAATAATTGACAAGAGAATTTGTTTGTTTGTTCTGGCAATTTTTAAAGTAACTTTAATACAAAATGACAGAAATTACACGCAGTCATCTTGAAATACAAAAGAGACAAAACTACAATTACAAAAATGTAGCTCATTTATATCTCCTTGGTAGTAACAAATAGTATCGACTAAGAGGAGCCACACTGGATAAAGGTGCGCAAAAACTGGAACGTTAAGTTGATCCCATCGAAGGAAGTTAAGAGATAATCAGGGAAAACTTTTTTGGTTGTCCTATCGATGGTGAAAAACGATATATATATAGAAATTATTCTAAGCTTTTGTTGACTAATTATAAAATGTAGAAAATGGAGCAAGGATAAACTAACTTGCTGATTGATGATTACAAATATATAAAACATTCTCTGTGGTGTTGGTAGGGAGGTCTTCACCATAGAAATATACCTGAAAGGAAGAATTCTAATTAATGAAAAATTTGAAAATACAATAAAGTTTTCTTTAGAATCAGAACATGATTGGAATTGAAGAAAATAAGTTTAAATAGTTGCAACAATATCAAAATTAAAAAGCCTGTAAATTCTAGCACTAGATCGACACAAAAAGAGAATTCTAATTGTTACCTTTGTACCGGTGTAGGTTTCAAAGAAATAAGTAACCAGAGATTGATAGCTGTGATACATTGCATGGTCAATTTTCTCATATGTGTCTTGTTGTAAAGCAAATTTCATCAACCGCAAACATGTACTGGCAATGTAATAGTGTGGTGTTACACCAAAAAGAACAAAAGGTGGTAGAAGAGATCGCGCAGAAGCAAGTGGCATCAATAGTGTAGTCATTTCTTGGTTTTGAATATTTCTTGGTTTATATGTATTCTCTAATTAGTTTTCTGAAAAAAAAAATAGTTGTAAAATTCCTTTTAATTTACTATGAATGATTTTTTTTATAAAAACAATTTTATGAAGAACATTGAAATTTGGTGATAAATTTTACAAAAAAGAACTCACAATTTGTCCCATTTCTTGCCATTCATTTTGTACTGAAAATTCTAATATCTCCTGGCCCCCTGTTAGTGTGGGCCCTGATAAATCAAAATTTTCATTCATTATATTTAATTGCGATGCCTTTTTAATGCTAGCAATCTTGAGAGGACATGTTTTTGGATGGATTCTCTGACTGTTTCTCTAGTTCAAAATTATTGGTCAGCCAAAGCTGAGCATTCAATTCCCTATTCAGGCGGGTGCGGGAGTCAGAAATCAAAACGTGTTTCCCCGATTTCTAAGTTTTCATCCGATCGGGTTAAATTTGGTTTCCCGATCTGTGTCTGTGCTCTACGGTTTTTTGGGGCAACGTTCCGGTTGG
>JAUJPO010075186.1:0-11287 GCA_032270745.1 Tiaropsis multicirrata
TGTGAAAATGAGCATTAACTGTCGTTGCAATCTAAGGCTACAGGTAAAAAATTACATTTCTTTTGTTTTTTTAATATGTTTCTTTTGTTTTCCTCCACTGAACTTTCGCATTTTTATTCTAACATTTTTACAAACTGAAGTGTGACCATGGAAAAAATTGCTGTGGCGTGCATGACACAATCACGTGACTTCATGTTTTTTCTTTCACTTTCGTTTTTACAATGAACATATCACTATTCGGTAAAATACACAGTGCAAAATATGGCAGAGTAATGCAAAGTATCACCCCTTGACGGCAGCCTCCTGTAACTTAATCAAAATAGATAGACAAAGATATAGCCTTTCAAAGGGCCTGGTCGTTTTGTGTCAACAAAGTCCAGAAGACACTGCAGACACGAAATAATAGTGCAGGTTTTAGGTTCTTTAATGTTTTTTTTTTAAAAATAAGTAAAATGTCCTGAAAGCACAGTACCTTTTGAGGAGATGTGTTTGTTGTGCTTTCAGTGTTTGCTGCATTTTAAAACTTCATTCCCAAGGATCACCAGTCAAAAGTCTCATCCTGAAAGCACTGTTGTTTTCGAGGTTATTGTAAACAACACACCACTGTACAATAACATTACTTCATTAAACCTTTTTTTCAATTTATGTATTGTGTACCAATTCTCTCCATAACAAAAAGATGTGTCTTACATTCTTTGAAATCAATTTCAATTTTACTAGGTGTCTTTGAGGAGGATTTGGTTCAAAGCAAGGACAACAAGAAACAACTTGGTATCGTCTTAAGAGCATATTATCAAGATGACGAAAGTAATGACTCTTTTGAGGAAGATGATGAAGAAAAATTAGAGAAAGGAAAAGTTGAAATTGGATGGTATTCAATGAACTCCAAATGGAATGACAGAGATGCTGAAGTTGTTGATGAAAAGACTGTAGGATTGATTTTTGAAAACTGATGTTATCTTGAAGGGACTTCCCTTTTTAATTGGGTTAAAGAATGGGAAAAATTGATATAAATTACAAGAACTGTTTTTTAGGTTTATCCATTTATCAGTCAACTTGTCTGATATGATCATTTATAGTGTCAAGAGGGGTTTGAAACTTAGGTATTCCTACCTCGCAAAAACCGGCTTGAGCTGTTGAATCTTTTTCAGATTGACTACTACTTTCCTACTGTACTGAAGAAAAAGCTTTTGGAAAAGTTTTGGAATAGAATAGGGCTCAAAAATAATCTGGCTTCTCATTTCTGTGAAACAAGCATTAGAGGATCAATGGTTTGGTCCAACCAGAAAAATTGAATATTGCTAATATATTTCTAATATAAACTTTATTTAGGTTGAATTAATTGATAGAGCAATAATGCCTGGTCACATTGTACGATGGGCAAACAAATCAAGAGGCAACCAAAAAGCTGCCGTCAAAAGTCTCCAAGTCTATCTTGACCTTCAAATTGTTGGTACCAATCAAATTATAAAGAATGTCAATGCAGAAAAACTGTTACCACTTAGTGTAAGCTATTGTTATACTTTTGCTCTTCTTTCCTATTCTAAATTGCAATGGGTGGCATCGATCTATGTTGATCATTGTGTGCTAGGCAATTTTTCAGGTTAGTACATTGCCATCTTTTATCTTTGCAAAGAGGATACTGCTAATCGCTCAGCTAGACGTTACAATTTCCTCCTTCTAAATCTGTGATGCAAACCTTACAGCCATTGTTGCTCATCAATTTTACATCTATCATCATCTTGCACACTCATCGCTAAGAATCGCTGGCTGCGATGGCTTAGAAGTGGGAATTATAAAGTTGCTCCAATGGTATACCATTCCAATCCTTATTCTCCATCAATGCATTTGTGCAAATTTTAGACTGTTTAATCCAATGCGACACTAAAATAAATTATTAAGGTTCGTAAAACTTGTACTAACTTTGTATTTTTTAGGATTATAGAGAGTCAAATGCAATCGTGAAAGGACCTTGGCTAGGAAATATTCAAGAGGTTAACTACACACTGACTCTGATTTTGAAAAATAAAGCAAGGTAAAAACTTATTCAACTGGTATATATTGGTTATTTTCTAATTCGTAATGTCAAACGAAAATAACTTTATTTATTGTTTTGTTCACAAAATATCATTTTCATATTTCTTTCTATCAGTAAAAGCTGTCTCGTTACGTGTACAAGGTGAAGTAAAATTTTAGCATAAATTTATACAATATGATATTAATGTAAAGATGTTATAGAACACTATCTTGCAGAACACGCAAAATAAATACATTTAGTTTAGCCAAGAAGAATTATGATGATACATATAAATGATTGTGGCGAATCAAGAAAAGAAAATGTTAAAAAAGTTGCTTGAAATAAATTTAATAGTCTATTGTCTATGTCACTATTATGATAAGAAGCAGTAAAAGTCTATATTAAGGACAGGTAGGCTGGCATGTACCGTATTAATTACCAATAGACTATGTAAGCTTGAAAGTTAAGTGAAAAATGGAATCATTTTGCCAAACTGGTGTATTAATGTGTACAAATAGGTTTGTCCTTTGTATCCAATGGGATAAAATTATGAATATTCGACATTTTAAGAGGAAGAAACAAGGTTCAATCTGCTTGAAGGTAATCAGATTCTGACAACAATGAGGTTTGTGGTGCATCTCATCATGTAATTACATACGTGGAAAGTCTCACCATTTTGAGCCTCTTGTCCTAAAACTATAATAACTGTGGGCCATTCAAAGCCGAGAGATAAATTTTGACTAGTGATCAAAAAATTACCATCTTCAAGGAACTTGAATGGGTTTCCTTTCTCTCTAAAATCATTTCTTACTCTATGATATCCTTTCCAGTTCACTTTCAACTGGTTTAAAGTGATAGAGATTACCCGGTCAATTTCAAAAGGACATATTGCCATTATTCCCCTTTTTGTTTGCTTTTGTGCTTTAATCACTGCATCTTTGAATGAAAGTTCGTTCATCGGTTTGCATCCACTTGGGAAGTTTTTGGGAGGCATGACGATACCTTTTTTGTAATTATAAGGGACATATTCTTCAGCAATGTTTTTCACATATTTTACAATTTCACGACTATTCCGAAAGTTCTGTGATAGATCCATGACAGAAAACATTTCCAACCATTCTGTATAACTTTGATTCTTCAGGGATTGTGTTGTTGGGACTACCCACAAAAAGTCGACATTAGGCACCACCTCTTTCTTCATCTGCTCTGATGACATCAACATGTCGTATTCGTCAATGAGAACTGCTTTGGCGTTATACTCTTTGATCTTTTTGATAAGATATTGCGATTTTTCCTATGGTATTGGAAATAGAAAATATTCAGCACACATAAATACTTGGAAGAATGATAAAGGAACGTCCTACCTAAGTTTCTAGTTTAGTACAGAGAAATTTTCAAGCACTTTGTTGCTGTGGAAAAACTTTAAATTGGGTTTTTAAAACTCAGCTTTGGAATTATGATTTTACAGTACTGGAGAAATTTAAAATAATTCAAAGTAAACAGCGAAAATTAGCAAAAAGTCTTAAAATTAACTGTAAATGACTACATTCCATTACATTCTCTATATATGCCATAATGTTGTTTTTGGTCAACATTCATCCTCAAAACATTTTTGTATTCAAAAATGTTTTTTGCCACCGTAGCGAGCGTAGGTGGCGTAACAGCTTCGCGAAGAGTGAGAGAATGGTTAATTTATTTTGCTGTTTTTGCGTTTTTTTTGCTTTTTATTTTCGTATGTTTTTCATTCAGTGGTCTACACTGTCCGTCTAGAAAATAAAGTCTCGTCTAGTTACGTCAGTCAAGTCACAAGTCAGTCAAGTCACAAAGTCTCACGACGGTCTTTCAATCGATCAATTATTGATGACGATGGATTAATTATCGTTTTCGATCGATTAATTACCGATTTCGATCGATTAATTATCGATTTCGATCGATTAATTATCGATTATCGTATGTAATATAATATATACAGAACGTTTTTAATAATCGGTTTTCAATCATCTGAATTACGGTATTTTCTATTATTCTCATTCTTTATATAGAGTAAAAAAAGGTGGCATTTAGTGTAAGCTAAAGGTAAAAAGATGCGTCAGAACAGCTATTTAGGGTGTTTAAAAGCCTAACATTTTTTTACCACTGCATTGAAACTCGGGTACTCTGGGTTACCAAGTTTGAAAAAAATATACAATTCCAGACCCAAAAACTAAGCGAATTGAGCCATTCTAACCCATTTTTATATGGAAGTTTTTCTTCTTTTTTTTCTTTATTTTCCTTATTTTTAGTAGAATCTTTATAGAGATTTTTAAAGCTTTTTTATGTGTTTAGCCTTGATAGAAACACCGATTTGAGTCTGGAAAATATTGAGGATTTCCACAAAATGTCTGGAAAAAATAGGCCATTTTAAGCTAAAAAGTCTGGAAAAAACTGATATTTTAGGATAAAAGTCTGGAATTCTGAAAATTGCCTACCCGTGGCAACCCTGCCGGTAATATTTTAGAGGAAAACGGTAGTAGAAAATATTTCTGTTATAGTTATCAATTTATGAGCTTTTAAAGTAAAAATTTACTTCTAAAAAAGTCCCAAAAGCAAAATAGAAAACATAAAAAATATGTTAGAAATGACGTAACATATTATTTCTTCATTTTCAAGAACATTCTCTTACCGTCAGCGAAAGGTTATACAGCTTGCAATCATCAACAAGTATTCCATGATTCTCCTCCAGCTCAACTTTCATACGATGATAAAGCATGGTAGGTAATAATGTGCCTCCTGTGGTCATAAATAAAACTTTTCCTTGGTATTTGGGTTTTTTGTTTAATTGTATGGCCTTCTTTTGAAGTAAGAGGCTCTTTCCCACACCAAATGGCCCACAAATGATCAGTTTGTTGTGTCGTGGATCGTTACTATTCATTACTGCCATCTGTTGGTTGGAGTAAAACAGGATGTTGTTGCTAGTTGAAACGTTCTCAATGGCATTGCTGGTGTATTCGACCCATGTAGAGGTTGTGATGGGTGCAATTTGCTTTTTCTTGGACACATGAATGGCGAAGATCAGGATTTTGAGGAGACCTTTAACTTCATCCAAAGGGGTCGGTTTAGAGGTGGTTTCGACGACTGGGAATTTGTTTAAGACAATTGATAGCCATGGTTCGATTTCAGTCTCCATGGTAATGTAATGTTGGCTGTTCACTGAAAGGGTGTCGTTTTCAACGCAGACAGCTGGGAAATAGGTCCACCCTGATTTTAGCTGGTCTCCTAATTTTTCCTGAAAAACTTGATGGTTCGATTCCAACTGCTTGAAGACTTTGTCGTCTACAAGTGTCCGTTTCATTTCAACAGATATGATGAGCTTCCTTTGCCAAGATATTATCAAAAAGTCTGTTTCTTTATGCTTTTTCTTACGAACATCTGTTAAAAAGGTGGTAGATGAAAGAACGACTGTGTCCTTGAGAGTGTCATCTTCCAATGGTAAGAGTTGGTCATAAAACCAATGTTCGAGTTTCTCTCCTGCTACTTCTGCCAACTCCAATCCGAAAAGCCATTGAAGGTTTGAATCTTCACTGGGAGTACTCTTGACCTTCTCTTTAATAAGCAGCTTGAAATTCTTTTTGAAAAGTTTTTTTTGAAGGAAAACTTTTAAAGCTGACGACAGTGGTAGGATTTGAATGCACACTTGAACGAAAGCTCCTAGCTCTGATGTCGTTTTGGGTGATTTCAGTTTGTCTGTTTTCAGATCTTCAATAACCAGATACATTATCTTGAGGTTTAAGACCCATTTGTCAAACATCTTTTTATCGATACCATCCATCCCGTTTTGTGTTTGCATAAAAGCATCCAACTCTTTCGACAGCCAATTTTCAGATGAATGTTGTTTCAAATTATTTAAAAGTCTTTTTAAGTCTCCTTTAACATCATAATCAAGGACAGCTACGGATGATTGTTCCTTGTACTGGCTAGAAACGAATAAAGGTGGAATAAATACGCTTTTGTGCTCACCCTGAACAAAAAGTGAACTTTCTCCATACTCTCTCTCAAGAATGAACTCAGCTGCTTCAATGGGATTTGCAGTACTGAAGGAATTCCCCAAATTGAACTGTTTTGCTTGTCTTTCTGATGTTGCTTGACTGTTCTGGATAACCTGCTCGTACAAAGATTTGTTCGGAGTGCATTTGGTTGGATCAATCGGTTTTGGTTGCAATAACAATAATTTCTGTGCGATACCAGCCATCTTGTTTTCAAGAATTCGAAACAACACACACGTGTACACACTATGAAGTTTCTCTTCAAGTGATAACAAAAAAGAAACAAGTTTATGATAAAGTAGTTAATTTAAGCCAAAACCAAATGAATACTGTTTGTTTTAAATTTCCCTATGTCAAAGTCAAAGTTCGTAACAAAAAAATGCTCTTATATAGTGTTACATTATATAAGGATCGAGTTTCAAACTAACTCTTCGTTATAAATTTATAAATGTCAATACATCCTGAGATTATTTTGTCGACTTTTTATCTCAAAAGACTGTTATTTAATTTGGGTTTGATCAAAGAAGATACTAGTATCAATATCACATACGTCCGCCGTAATGAAAAAATAAATTAGTCAAATAAATGAAAATAACTGAAATTTTGTGTTTATTGGAAAGTGTACATAGGAAGTCCGTTGATATCTTTCTTAAGAAAAACACAAATTTTTAATAGTCTATCAAGATAAAAGGTCTTTTAAAAAGAAGAATTTTTTTCAACTAATCATTTTTATACTATAGTGAGGTCGTAGAGCATAGTTTGGTGGAATAAAAAAACGTAAAGCTGAAACTTTGTCCAGACCTCCTTTATACACCCATTTATCACAAAAATCGCCTGAAATCCGAGCATGGGGTCACCCTTTTTTCGGTCATTATTTATTTCCAAACCAAACTATGAATTATCCATTTCGTAATCCTTTCTATGGAAACATTCCAAAAAGAGCTGGTTGTTTGCCACTAGTTCTGATGTTAAGGATTTTAAAACTGGTGGCAAACTCCGGGTCGGCCTTGAATGAATGTCGAAATTTCTTAACATCTGGATATCCGTGCTGAAATTTCTTTTACCTGGTCGGGTGTCCTAGGATGTTGAAAATCTCAAACCCCCTAGGTATCCTATATATATGGTGTACGGTTTTTTCTGGAAAAGCCAAATAAAAGAATAATCTTATTCAATATTTAGATGTATTATTTCTGGCGACAATATTTCGGACTTGATCGACATCACTGACCAACGAGATGAAGACTCCACATTCTACTGTGTGGATTTTTATCCCGGCCAACAAGTCCAAGGAGCACCCAGAGCTTTCAAAGAAGCCAGATATATTTCTGGTGTCAAACCCATCCTGGGGAATCAAAGAAGTGTCAAAGCCGTTGTTGAGAAGGTAAATTAAATAGTGAGGTTACTTTAAGCTAGATAGATCGAAGGTAAGATGGTGGATAGCGCCCCGAGACCGTTTTCTTCCCGCAATCTAGGACGCTTAATTGGCTCGACTTTGCAAAATAACAAACCTTTTCAATGACTTTGGTTGTTTTTAATTTTTCTGGTCATACAACTTTTAGCTGTTTTCAAATAAGTTTGAAGACTTGAAGAAATGCTCTGAAGCACTTTTTTTGCTTTTACGAAATCTTGTTTTCTTGTTTTGTCAAATGAAAGGAGGTTTGAGAATTACCATACTTCCTTCTTAGAAGTAGTATTTCTTGTTGACTTTCGTTGACAGTTTGTTTTCAATACTGTTCTTGGGATCTTTTTCGTTGCCCTAATAAAATAAAGTTCTGGTAATTATGCTTACAACGTGCCTTTGGAATTCAACTTTCTTTGGCGCAATTGCTTCACCAAAACCCTCAACATTTTGATGAAATACGCCTTAAAATCTGTTGAAATTAGAAGAAATGTGCTCGAAAAAGGACATAACACTACACTGTAAAAATGGACTCTCTTGAAAAAACCTTTGACGGCAAACTACTTGATTCCCGCGAACAGTGTTTCATTGATGTAAATGTGAAATTTTCCTATATTTTTAGGTTGAAATATTGTCTGTAGATGTCGAGTGGAAGGTCAGTGGATACTCTGGTGACCTCGATGAATCCATTGTCCAACCAACTAATATTCTGACACTCCAAGATTTGCAAAGGTAGTATACGCGACTGACTCTCGATTTTCAAGAACAGCTACAAAATTAGTCTGATTTGCAGACCCATACTAAAACCGTTGGACCTATGAGTCTGCTAAATAAGCTCCCTTTTGGTTTCCGATTCGAATTTTTTTCAGTCTGTAAAATACACGAAATTTAGCGAGTTGTAAAAATTCGAGCGATTTGAGAGGCGAGTGAGGAGGTAACAGTCGTCCAGTCGTCGTAAAGAATGCTCTACATTCAGAGATGATGACAATAGAAGACATTGCGTTGTAGTCAAATTTTAATCAAAACGTTCGAAATATTTTGTTGACAACTTTGTCAAAAAAGAAATGGACTGTTCTTTGACATGTATCTTTTTTATTTTTCAAGATTTAAAAGAAATTTAAAAAGTGTTTGTAAGAGTACTCTTTTAACATTAACACCATACTATTTTTTTTCGAAATTTATCAGTAAGCATTGTTTTTTTCCAAAATATCCAGACATATGATTTTCTTTAAAATCTCACGAATTTTACTGTTTTGATTTGCGAGTATAATCCTCCAGTCCTGATAATTTTCTAATCAACAAGAGTCAAGAGAGGGTAGCACTACAAGAATAACATACCTGTTACCATTTGACGGGCTTTAGAGGTCTTCGTTGAACTTGTAAAATTCGAAAATTTCCACCCAAACAAAAAAATGGCAACAAAACAAAACAAACCCAAATCAAATTTCTGACATACCTAAATTTTGATCCTGAACTAGAAAGCACTTCTCATTTTCTTTTCTTTGGGCAGTGATGTCCGAAATGGTAGAACGCTAGTTACCAAATCGGAAAGTTGTGGGTTCGAGCCTCACCCAAACGACCACCGTAACGAGTTAATCTCTCGCGTCGCTAATTACCCCAGGTGACGGTCCGGGTCATTATAACAAATCCTTGAAAATTTGAAGTGAATTCGAACCCTAAGTACAAAATTGGGCTATTCCCAATGAGGTATTTTCATCGGGTAAACATAAATCGACTCGTGTCAGGGGGTAAATTTGGTGATGTCCAGGGGTAAGTTTGGGTTTCCCCGGGGGTCAAATTAATAATTGTACCGAGGTTAAGCTGTTGTCGTCCAGGGTAAAAAATATATAGTATGTCCCCCGGAGTAAATTATGACAAAAAGGTAATATGTATCTTTTTCTAAACAGCCCATTGCTTCCAAAACCAATTCTAATCTACCTCTCTTCTTATTAATAGTAGCGACGTATCTCAGCTCAAACATTTCAAAGAGGCGCATTCACAGGTCGGCGACAAAGGCTTTTACGTTTTAACTGAAGAAAACGTCCAGTCACTCAAATCAAAGAAAACGGCGGCGAGCACTATTGCCGCCACTAAAAGGCCAGTTGCAGGAGCAGCAGGTATACATAACTTTTTAACGACGTTTGAGGCCCAAGTCGGTGAGTGGGGTTATACGTTCTAGCTGAGGAAAACGTCGTCGTCCAACACTTCTTCCGACACTAAAAGGCCAGTTGAAAATGTGCTGAAAATATTGTTGTTTTTCAAAACCTTTCATCTTCTACTCCAATACCTTGCGACCTCGGTCAATATTTTGGCATAGACTAGAGACCAGCTTTTCAGTTGAAAAGGAGCATTGAAATCATTAAAATGCAATTTTTCTTCCATAGCAGCGTCTTGTGAGACAGCACATACCGACGATGAGGATACGGATGAGGGTGCAGATGGGGAAGCCATGGAAGAAGATAATGATTATGGCGGTGAAACACCCTCCACCCTCGACTCTACCTCTCAACAGAGAGTCACCAGTCTTAGCAGCACGCCAGGGGGTGGACGAAGGGGCGGTTCACGATCGAGAAAGAAGAGATACTCTCATTTGCAAAAGAAAAGAAAAAGGTTTGTATTTTTTTGAGCATCACGTTTTTTGCTTTGTGAGGATTTCACTTTGATAATTAGAGATCGGCCATTCTTCACAAAATTTGATTATTAAAGATGATTTGGTTGTTGTTATTGAATGATTATTTCGTCTTAATATTGAATGATTATTTCGTTCTAATAATAATAATCCTTAATAGTCATTAAATCAAGAAATTATTTAGGCGGTTAAGATACCGTATTTCCTCAATTAAGCGCCGCGGCGCTCTTAAAATTTTCGAGATTTTAGGTGCGGCGCTCTTTAAAGGGCGGCGCTCTTATCAAATTTCAAATTTTAGGGGCGCTTTAGCGGCGCTTATCAGAGGGCGGCGCCAAATAGAGGAAATACGGTAAGCATAGGAAAATGTAATGATCCGAAATCACCTGATTTAGATATCGTCCTTTCGTCAACATTGAAGCCGGCAACAAAATCAGCGTCGAAGTATGTCGGACGCGCACAGTTGCGAACGTCGAGTGGCAAGATGGTACCTTCACTGCGAACGTACCCTCCACCGAGCTCTTTCCGTCCGAGAATTTGGACGAGTTGGAATTTTTCCCGGGCGACTATGTCGTCGATAAAAGAGGTACGTCAGCAGTGTTTATTCAATTTCTTTTTTGATAGACTTTTCCAGACTCTAAACTTTGGAAACTTGGATAATCAAGATTTTATAAATGTAGCCATAATAACGTTTTGAAACAGGTGTTCTGAAGAAACCATTTTGCACTAAAGTATACCTCGTGTTCATCCCTTGTTATGTTAAAAGGTTGTCTCTCTATTCGTTGATAGTTTCTCGTTTAAAGAAGTACTATTTTGGAATGCGCGCTCGGCCAGGTGTGTCTCATACTACCTTATCGGACAAAACAATTTCGGACTAATTTTTCATCGGACTAAATTATTCGTCGGACATAATTTTCGTCGCCCACAAATATTTTTGTCACTTCTGTTCTAGCCTAAACAACTTTCTTTTTTTGGACCTTTTTTTTCGTTAGACTAAACTATTCGTCGGACAAAATATTTGTCACCTCCATAAGATTTCGTCTTTTTGTCCGGCATTCTTTTGTCCGATAAGCTAGCCTAGGTCGTATTTGATTTAGAAAATCTCAAATCGAATTATCATAAATGTGAACATGAACTGTGGTAATAACCTACCTACCTACCTACCTACCTACCTACCTACCTACCTACCTACCTACCTACCTACCTACCTACCTACCTACCTA
>JAUJPO010075208.1:0-11278 GCA_032270745.1 Tiaropsis multicirrata
CTGACCTTATTTACATCAACTTTGAAGGAAGAAGCTCATTTCCAAAAGTCTACGGACCTTTTGACCGGCATTGTAGCATTAATCTGGTACGATTGCATTTTTCAGGTTTCAATCTTAGAATTTTTGGGATTAATTTGCTATCAGGAATAATTTTCACATTTAGATTTTTCGGATACCCAAAGCTATTAAAATAATTAATCAAAAAATTTACAAAAATATCAATGACCTATGACAGATGTTAGATATTTTTTTGCAACTTTTTCTTTTAAAGGGGTTTGAAAGACTAGCGAGAAAAAATGAAGTGAATTTTTTTTGTTTTTTCATCTTCATCATTTCTTCTTATATTTCTTTTCATCATTTCTTATCAACTCATCAAGAAGAAAGAAAAAGTTTAAACATCTCATATAGCTACAAGAAACGACTGGGTAAATAATAAATCTGCGACCAAAGTCAATAAAATAGGTACCTCCTGTACAAATAGTGAAATTGAAGAAGACGAAGAAGAAAAAGTATGAAAGTGAAGAATATGATTCTCTGTCTTTTATTTTTAATTTCGGGAGAGATCAATTTTCCGCCCCCTGTTGACTTTCAAAAGGAAAAATAATATATTTTTTTACTACGTATCATACTCGATGCAAATAAAAATCTCATCATTTAAAAAAAATAATAATAATAAGGACAAAGGAGAAGAAGGAAAAATACACAGTTTTATTATTTTTCTGCGTGTGTCAACCTGATCGCGAATTGATGAATTTCCACCTTAAAAAAATCAGAGACCTCGCAAAGAATTGATGAGCTTTTTCACTCCATTGTATTTTGTTCCAAGTCTCAAATTTCTGATGATCACCTTAACTGCGTAGATTCAAAACAATCAAAAAGGAAAATAATTGAATGGGTGAAAAAAATAATTTTAAATAATTTTAATATTGACTTTAATACTTGATCTTTCATAAAAATCATATTTCATTTATTTATGGAAAGAATATGCATACCAAGTGCAAAAGATTCAGAGGGACATTTTCTTATTTCTTTCCAGGCCATATTTTTACGAAGCATGTGAAAGAGGTTTAAAAAAGAAAACATATCGGATAGCAGGGTATCAAAAAGTGTTCGAGAAAAAAATTTATTAACTTCAAAAAAATGGTGACAGTATTTACATATCTTTATAAAATTTCTTGACAGTTTTTTACGTCCAAATTAATAAAAAGAAAGAAAATTCTACGTAAATTTAAATTTTCCTTCTGACATTTTGTTGGTGATTTGAGAACTTTGAAAAATCTCAAGTTTAATTTTATACGTCAACATTGAATTTACAGTTATACATACATACCCCCTGATTATCGCCCTGTACGACCAGACAGTGAGTCCAGGGGGGGGGTGAAAGATTTAAATGGTTCCCGCTTTATAATTGTCTCTTAGTCTATTGATTGAATTAAGTGCCTTTGACAATAACAATAACTAACCCCAATACCCAGAGGTACAAACAAAACATGCATTTATCACATGGTTATGTCCCGTAAAAAATCCCGTACGGGAGGTCAACCTCATTAGGAAGCCCAGCAGGTATGTAACGTTGTTTTAACGTAAGAACGTTAATTGGACGTCGAAAGGACGTTGAAAAGAACGTAATGTGTCCGCTGGGTCGTGTAACGCAAAATGTCTTTATAAGGATAGACATGTTACACAATAGTGTAAATTCCTTTATCATGACACAGTCTAAAAGTATACATGAATTCTCTCATCTCATCCTTTTTCTTTTAACTTATCCCATGACTTGCAGGGCAAACGATATCCCATAATTTCTTCCAAATATTGACATTAAAATATCTAATTCTACTGTGGGAGTTAGGCGGAGCGCGTATTGGCAATTTTGTAATCTCTATCTGCAGTTCAATTGGCTAGAACGTGTTAAATCATGAACTTTCCGTAGCTGTCTCGACAAGCTAAAAATAACCGACTGTATATCGAACGGATTTGATCGCACCAGGGGTCAACCATTTTTAAACAAAGGATTTAGGAATTTTAAAGATTTTATGTTTAATCATTACGATTTAAAAGACTTTCTCAAATTTTGAACTCTTTTTTTTCGAATTTCGTGTGGTGGCCCAGCAGACATAGAACATTGTTTCAACGTCCAAATAGCGTTGTTTCGACGTTAGAACATTTTTCGGACGTTGAAACAATGTAGGGATAACGTTGTGTGACTGCTGGGGGTTCTTGACGTCATATAAATCCCTTTCCTTTGTTTGTTAGATTTTAATCTTTTATTTGCGAAATTGATTGATGCCGAATTTAAGAATTCTAAAAGTAACAAAAGAAATTACCATGTCATCGTTATAGCACTGTCATCCTAAACTGTTTCAATTGTCTTAACAGGCGCCATTATGGAATTATCGAAAACATAAAATTAAGAGAAAATTCGAAATTTTTTCACACCAACTATCATAAATTAAGGGTGGAAAATTTTACCTAAATATTTACTTTATTTTAGCGCGTCCCTAAAATTTATTTCAATTATGTTTCCTTTTATATTTTCTGTGGGAGGAGCTTTTGCCTTTTCATTCCCATCTTCAACTTTGCTTGATAAATCAACAAACAAGTAAATAGTAAATTTTATTTGTTTAGTTCCTATGGCAACCAAAAAAATGGTAGGCTTGCTGTCACTACCTTAAAATGTAATAATGTTCTCTTTAATCCTGCTGACTTCAGCATTCGGTATTATTATCTGTCCTACTATTCCGTCTATATTGACTCTTTGTAGTCGCCAAGCTTTCAAGTGTCTTTACTTAGCGTACGTGCAACTTTAGGCTTGTGGCTATTTTCTATTATTTTTAATCGGACAAACAAAAAACCCTTGTCTGTTGAACGAAACTTTTCGATAGAAAAACATGTATATGAAAAAAGGAGCTTTTCATCAGAGGGGGTTATTCTTTTCATAAATTTTTGTTGTTTAAACTTTTTCAACTGTTTACTTTCGAAGGTCGGTGTTGACTCTTCGTCATAAAGTGTGAGAAGTTAGCCAGTAGCAGATTGCAAAATTATTGTTGATCCAGAAGCCCCCTTTTCTACCTCTAAGGCTATTCTTAATTAAAATCGAAACATTTCTTTCGTATATTTATTATTTTAGTTTAGGTCAATCAACTTGTGTTGATCTATCAGACATTTTCTTTACGTTCCAAATATTCGATTGTGTTTGAACTGTTTCTCAAATATTTACCATGGAAGAGCCTACGACTTTTATGTTACCTTTTTTTAAGACACTGGCGCCTAGTCTCGGGGTCATCTTGAAAAGATTCCACGAAATTTTCTTGTTTCTTCACATTATGTTGTTTGCTTCTATTGCATTCTTTGTTTAGCCATTTTTTTTAAATCTTATTTTTTGCAAACACAACTGTGTTGCTTGTTGACCAAACACAACAAACACAACAAAGTACACCTTGCATTAAACCTAATGCCATATATTGGATACCAAACGCGTTTTATATTTATGGAAAATATAATTTTCTCACAGTTGCAGATATTATAAAAGCACTAGACGTTTTTTTATTAGAACATCAAAATTTTGGTTGTGGCTCGGATGTTCTTAATTTTGTTCCACATTTATATGCTTAAAATGCTTCCTAAGAGTCTTAGATTTCATAAGGAAAATTCCTATGCTCAAACTGTCCTTCATAGTTTTTGAAAAAAAATTCCACCAAATCTCAGGCTCGATGTTCTTATAAACTTTGTTCTAATAAAACAAAAAACGTGTTTATTTGTCTACAATGAGAATGATCTTATCTTTATACCTCAAAAATGTACTCTTTTCATATTTTCATATACTACCTCAACAAATAATATTTACTTTTCAAAATACATTGGTATACATGCTTCTTACCCATGGAGGTATATATACTCCGTCTGGGCTTTATTTGCAAACATGTGGTATTATAACCATTGTTATGGTTACTTTGAACTTGAATTAAAAATAATACACGTCTTTGTAACAAAATGAAGCCTTCGGATGATCTTAACCTGAAAATGTTCTAAAGGTGTTCTTAATTTTAGTAATTTTCTTCGCAAATTTTTATCGAAAAGGTTTAAAATGTTCTTCTTAGCATGTTCTCAGTTATTTTTGGCTTTTGAAACCTTTATGTGTTTTCTTATACGATTTGTTCTTATTATGAAAAAACGTGTAGGTACACAATATTGATGTTGAGCTTTTTAATATGTTTGATTCAAAATGTGCACAACCATCCTTGCATCTTTTATGCACAATTGGTTAGTTTTCTATAAAAGCCAGGATTGTCAATTTCTTAGATTTCACAACACAAAAATTGTTGGGATATGTAGTTAATTAGTCGTAGAAAACAAGAAGTAGCAAAAAAACATTTTCTAAAACTATCCAAACTTTGTCAAAACGATTGATCAACCATTTAAGTCAATTATATGCCTATTTATTAAGTTTGTTGTCTAGGATGGTTCAAGAGTCGTTGATGAAAAATCAAAGAAAGTTGTGGAAAATGTTGATTTCTGTTTATTATAAATTTAGCTTGAATCAGGTTAGCAGTAGAATTATAACATTGGCATCATCAAAATTTTACTTCTATTTTTACTTATTTAATTTAAATGTCAATTTCTTTTCAATTTCAATAGATGAATATAAAGCAATTCAGGTCGCAGTTATATCATTCATTTCTCTCCAACTACAATTTTCACAGAATATCGTTTTTCGTGCTTTTGGCAGCTCGATCCCTCTCTCCTGTCTTTCAATTTTCTTTTGCCCTCTGATATACTTTCTCATTTCGATATCAAACATTTTTGACAGTTATTTATGACACGCTATCGTCAATGTTCTAGAGATGACGCTTATTAGATTCATAAGATATTAGATCCCCCCCCCCCCCGGGTGGGGATTTTGGAATAATTGCTTTAAATGCAAAAATTTGACAGGTGTCTTTAGTAGCGTAGATAAGGTAGCGTAGATAAGGATAGAGCAAAATTTGTGTTGGAGAGCATTGCACGTTTTCTTTATAAGAACAAAGTATATAAGAACATAAGGCTTTGAGGTTAAAAAATTAAGAACATGTTAAGAACTCTTGATTCTTCAAGCCTCCAAAATGTTCTTAACACATGTTCTTAATTTTTTGACCTCGAAGCCTTATGTTTTTATATACTTTGTTCTTATAAAAACGTTTACTAAATAGTTTGAAGCTGAGAGTAGTTAATTTCCAGGGCAGGTTCCATGGAGGGTACACGTTTTTCTTTTATAAGAACAAAGTATATAAGAACATAAGGTTTCGAAAGGTCAAAAAATTAAGAACATGTTAAGAACATGTGGAGGAAATAGAAATAGAAATATAGAAATAAGAACATTTTAATGTATCTGACCCTAAAAATTCCTTTACATGAAAAATGTATACAAGACAAGACATAATGACTGGGGCTACCCCTTACTTTCTACTCTACTTAAGAGGAACAACCAGGCTGTAAAACAGATGATCTTTTCCCGGACATATTTCGGACACACCTACTTCATCCATGTTTATTTACTCAGAAATAATATTCACATCAAAATTAAAATGATGTTGACCTAACTATGATGCAACGCACTGATTTATTCCGATGGGACCCGTTCTATCTATATTTCTTAGTCATCAGTAAATATTTAAAAGCCTGTTGCTATTGTCGAGTGGCAAAAAAATATTGTGAAAAAATACTACTTCTCTGTAAAAAATATTTGTTCTGTTTTTTCTTGAATGGATTTTTTTGGCGTTTTTCTTCATTTGAAAGACGAATTATTTGTTCAATCCACATTGAAGTACATCCCACCCACCACTCCCTCAAATATCATAACAACTATTATTATTAGAACACTGTGATCGAACAAAAGCTTTTGGATGTTCTTGACTGACGGTTTTCCGGATCTTAAACTGAAAATTTCAACTTGAAAATGTGAAATGCATTTCAAATAATATTCTCCACCCATTCTCAGTCCAAAGTTCAATATGTTAACCTTGGGAACACTAAATACAGTCAACTTTATTTTTAGTCTAAAACTCTAAAGGGTAGACACCTCTAAATTATGGACAAATTTATTTTAACCCCACCGCCCCAAAAATCACTCCTCGCGTCGGGACCGCCGCTTATTGAAGAAACCGGTATTTTTCATAAATTTGGGTCGATTTATATGAATCCCTCCACACGGCTACCAATTGATGAAATCAGCTCACTGCATTCAATATTTATTCGTAAGAGGATGAGGAACAATAGTAAAACCGCCAAAGGTATGGAAATTTGATCGGAAATCTACATTTGTGTCAATATACTTGTGTATTCAAGATTTTTGCACTTCAAATAAAGTGAGAGAATAAGGGGTAGAAAAAAGTACAGTAGGGTTTGAAAGGAAAAGAAGGTGCTTTCTTCAATACGTTCACACCGCTTAGTATGGGTCGGTTTAGTAGTGAAGTGGAAGTGTAGAACTCCCGTGCTCAAATAGTCCAGTCAATAAGTTGAAAAGGTTACAGTTCAAATATTATATATTCATGTTTAAGTGCAAGAGAGAAAAAATAATGAGTCGCCCCTTAGTTTCTACTCAGCTCAGTCAATACTACAGTATCCAAAATAATATAAATGATTTGCCGAATCAATTCGCTGTAACAATTTCTATACTGTTTTCTAATAAATGAAAGGGGAAATCAGGGTTGTTTATGTTTTCATGACTTTCGCCTGGAAAATCAGACCTTTTTAATCAACTACAAAACCACTTTGCTCTTTTTTTTTAATCTTATTATTTAACATTTATTTTCTTATTTGACCCATAGAAATCCTTATTTTCTAAAATTGATATTTATAATATAATAGCAATAATAGTTTAGAAAGTTTTTCCTTTTGAAATCCCAATTTCTTTTTTGCACTGCGTTTCTGACATACGCGATTGAGAGAGAGAACGAAAGCGTTTCTATCGGCCCTGAATAATTAAGTCAATAAATTTCTACTTCTCACTTTGGTTCCCACGGGTGGCGCAAAGTCAATAATTTTTTTCTTCTTCTTTTTTTGCTTAGGGGGGTGAGTTGGCGTCTCATTGGAGACCATGTGGCCCGTCGCCTTAGAGACGCGGCAATGTTTGTGTAAGCTTTTCTTTTACCTTGAAGGCAATAATTATGCACGAGTTGAAATGCAAATAAAGCATGGAGAAAATTAGAAAAAATTAGAAAAATATCCAATTAATTTGTTGAGTCGCGGTTCACAAGATACGTTAGAGGAAAAAAACCATGTTTTCGCACCAAGAAGAAAAACTTGCACCTTGCAAGCGGCAAGCATTTTCCCCCGGTAATTATCGGCCATAAATTGATTTTAATTACGATGACTATTATCTTTTATGACATAATAGGACGGCGGTGAAATTTGAGTTTACCTGTCAACACGTGTTCCAGGACAAATTTAATTATTTTGTCGTTTTTCTCACATTATTTTTTTTCTTGCTTACACCGCCCGCCAAAATTAAAAACAAATATGTTTAAAATGAATTAATTTTCAAAATATTTGTTTCCCATTTTGTAAAAAAAGTTCTTTGGGTTTTTGGCAATTGAAACTTTCTATATTACTCTGAACTCAGCAGCCACACAACCTTATTCCAACATTGTTTCAACGTCCAAATAACGTTCTGACGTCGAAACAACGTTGATCGGACGTTAGAACAACGTTCCGTGCCCGCTGGGAAGGTGGTCCGACTGGGTGGGAGGGAACAACTCTGATTTCGTCATCAAAATTTGGTCCATCATGTGTTATTTATTTACTTTTCCCATGTTGAAAACGTTGGTAGTCAGGAGCAAAAAAAAGGTGGTCTTTTCCCATTTTTTCCCTTCTTCAAAAAGCACTGTGGTGTGTTTCCATGGCATTGAAAATTTGTCAGGACAAAAATTAAATTTTCAGCTTTCAAATGAAATAAATAAATTGATAAATTTTAGAATTTTCGACACCCATTGATCACCTGCTCCGTTTTTAGGTAAAAAGACGTATGTGACAAATCTTTCAAATTTTTTTCAAATGGGGGTTTTCAAGCGTGCTCTTTCCGATGGTGAAGTCAGTTTTCGCTAATTTTGAGTGGAAATAGTGTTTCTTAGGCAGGTGAAAAGACTTAAGTAACAAAATTTCTATTAATTGGTTAGCAAATGGACATATGTGTCATTAACAATTGTTCAAAAGACGTAAGTAACATAAAAGCGGCAGATTTTGTTTGATATATTTGTGAGTTACAATTACAAGTAGTTCCAAAATTGCTGAAAAAGTTGCTCAAAAACGCCTTAAAATTTTAATTTACAACATAAGAAACCCATTCATGTAAAAAAATACAAGAAAAGTGTAATATATTTTACAGGCCTTTCAAAAACGTATTTTCTTTATTTCTAGCGTTTTTTACTCAAAAAATTTCATGTCACATACGTCTTTTTACCTAAAAACGGCCGATTTGTCTGGTCTTTTACACGTTCAAACCATATATTAAGAACATAAGGGAGGCTTCCAAAGCCTAAAATCTATGAACATGCTACGTACATTTAGCCTTCCGATGATAATTTCTCAAGAAAATTGCTTGAAAACAGGGTAAAATGACCCTCTTCCAGTAAAATGAAGAACATTTTATGACTTGAATTTCAGAAAAGTTAAGAACATCCGACGGTTGGTCACAATGCTCTCATGAAAAAATGTTTAAATTTTAAAATTCGCTAAAATCATATGACCTTAACTTGGACTAATTCAAAACATGTCTTCGGTAAGGTAAAAATACAAATCGTATGTTTTTAATTTCCTGTTATTCGATTCTTTGGAAAGTATAACGAAACTTGAATCACACCATAAATATTTTTGCTTTTTGTTGGCTTTATAATTACATCATGAATATACGCGGAAGAAATGCTTCCAAATATTCCATACGGACTAACTTTCGTAGGATCAGCGGTTTACTGTATTTTTTTTTTTTTATAAGAAACAAAAATTCTTTTACTTGTTCTCTGTTTAATTCTGAAAAAATTCCGAAGTTGGCAAAAGTTTTAAAATCCTTCTTCCTTTCCGAATAATTTCGTCTTTTCATTCATGAATTTTTTGAATATTTACTTCAATTCTTTCCCCCGACTGACTCATCGTGAAGCCTCAAGCCTAACTAAACCCGCCTGCCTAAGACTTAAACAATACACTGGCTGTGTTTACCATTTCGGGGAAAATATTCATGTCCATATTTGCACAAAGTTTTAATCGTCTGAGGGGCGCGCGAGTGAAGTGTAAATACATTGTGATTTTTGTTGACACGGCGTAACGTTTTTTCATTCAAAAAACGTAATGATTCTCATTGTTAAAATTATTTGGAATAAAATCGTTTGATATGAAGGTTTTTTGGCGCTTTTTTTTAATGCTTTTGAGAATTGTTTTCAGTCAAAAATCTTCCGTCAGGTCAAAAAAAAACCGAAAATGATTTCACCTGGTAAACTTTCTTCCTCTCGGTATGTTTTTCACATTGGAAAAGATTTTTTTGTTTTTGAATTTTTCTTTTGTTTAACCATTTCCTCGTTATGCTGTACCGAAACTTCAAAAATCTTATCCACTTGTGCCTCAGTACAGCGGTCTTAAACTCAAAGTTTCTGTTTGGCTGCAAACACTAGACCAGCGGTGGAGCCGAACTAAACCCCCTATCAACAATAACGTCTTTAATACGTCTTTTAAATATCTTTTGAAAGCCTTGATAAAGATCTCCTCCCACTTTCAGGAAGTCTGATTAGCTACTGTTATATAAGGTCAGCGGAGTTGCTAATTTGGTCCAGCGGTTCTAAGAAAAATTTCTTTTCTATTGATATAATAATTTTCCTGTTCTATTCATTTGATCCATTCTATTGTTGTTCTTTTCAAGTTTGTTTGCCTTTTTGACTTTTATATTCAATAATAGCCTTAGGATTGAACAATAGCTTTATTAATTGAAACAATAAACTTATGACGTCAAAAGATGAAACGTCATAAATACTCGATAGTCCCTTTAAATCTGTATCTATTGTTGTTCTTTTTCAGCTCATAGTTTATACATTTTAAAGTACTGTAGAGTAAACTTTTAAGATTATTTGCAGATCAATTTCAGCCGCTGGTCTGGGTTGAGAGGCCAATGTAAATAAATAAGAAAGTAATGGATTTGAACTTTTCGAACCCTTGCTACTTTGTCTCCGCTGTACCGTGTACGTTATTGAATACCATATGGCTGGAAAGTTAAAAAACCATCTTTGTGTGAAAGATTAAAAGAGGTTTGAAAGAAATCGGACGGACGTATTATCCATAATACATACTTTTTGTTGTATATAGTAATACGTTTCCTTACGTCGTTCGCCTTTTGACTTTTTTATGACCTTTTGGTATCGACCAGCCAGCAAAATCGAAAAAATTATTCACCTTTTTACACGTAAATTGTTTTTGTTATTGCATAATATATATATTGTGGAGATCGAAAATTGCTTTGACAATCGAAAAAATCATTTTTACAAACTTGTGAATTATAAAACCGTTACATAGTTCAAAAGTTATTTGATCAGCAAAACAAAAATCACGAAAACATATTCAAAAAATGGTCCTGGGTGATTTAAATTATAAGGGCCTATAAGTTTAATTTGAAGACAAAACTTAAGTCACCTCCAAAACTTTTAGGGCTCTCATCGCTCTCAAATTCCAAAATTAGACTGTATTAACCTTTAGACACCGAATGAAGTACACAGTACGTCCAAAAGATTTTTACAATCCTAAGTCTATTGACCATAGCTCGAAACCACAAGCTTTTCAGCCAAAATACCCTAGTTGTTTTCGAAAGCTGAGACCAAGGGCTTTCCAGTGGAACCGAAAGAAGTTTATCATTTTTATCATTTTTACCACAATCTGCCTCTGAAGTTTAAAATTCATGGAAAAAGTGAGAAAAAATTGTAATTAAAAAAAAATACAGCGGTGGCTAAAGGTTAATACATGACTTTTAAATCTTCAAAACTGATCGAAACTGCCCAATATTTCTCCTGGACATGTTACAAAGTTGTTGAAAATGTTTTTAAAAGGTTTGAATAAATTTTGGACATCCAATTTAAGTCATAAATGCAGCTGAAAAGTATTATTTACTATTTAAAAATATTTGAGTATGGCTATAGGAGCGACCCCAAAATTCACGCAATCACGCCAATTTTTCGCGATTTCACGCCATCATGCCTGAAAATCAAACTTTTACGCCCGAATTTCGACCGAAATCGATTAATGTTACAGTTAACGTTACGTCTATGTCACA
>JAUJPO010075219.1:0-11276 GCA_032270745.1 Tiaropsis multicirrata
ATTTCCAGGGGCTTTTTCAGAATTTACCATTTTTCCAGGGGGTATAGACACATTTTCAGAGAAAAAAAATTTACCTTGAAAAGGTTCGTCCACCCCCCTGTACGGTTTTTTTTTAGAATAGCCCATTGTGAATATGAAAAATTATATAACATAAAATAAAAATAATAGTGTAAATTTAAGATCATAAAATGCGGCCCCAGTTAGCACTGAACGTCAATTTTAGACGTCATAAAACGCCCCATGCGCCATGGGCGCTAATACAACGTCTCGTGTCTACTGAGGCGTTTTTCAAAATCAAATTAATAGTTTTACTTAGGAAATTGAACAATGTGAAGTTCTTCTTCGAAGCTTTTCTTTATAAAAGGATATAATATCAAACATACAAAAACATTCTTTTCTTTTTAGTTTATCAATATTACATATTATCAGTATATTCACCAAGTAAGCTTGTAGTTTCTTTTCATCTTTACCATAGATTCTGGAGATGCTTTCACCAAAGAATGTGGCTCAACCTGCTGATTTTTTCACAGATATGTCTAAACCAAAAGGTAAGGCTTATCATCATTATTATTCTATCGATGTCTGGTGATTGGGGTTGAATCAGGGAAGCATTTTGTTGTGACAAATAACATCAAATGTAAAGCCAACACTAAAAAGACTTTTTTGATTTTAATTTGAGATCTAAATTTTGAGTTAGATTTAAGTTTATTTCAATAGTCGTTATCTTCTATGCTTTTAAATTTGCCTTTAGACTCGAATAGAAAATCATCATTCAAAAATCCATTTAAGATTTCTTATCTTGTGAAAACTTTCATTTTCAGAGTCATCTATGGATCTGTTAGGAGCTGGTGGTGGAACTGGTGGTGATGATTTGTTCTCCGGCATGAATGTCAAAGTATCTTTAATTTTAATTTTTATCATTATTCACCTCTCCCGCTTTGAATAATACCGTTCCAGTTGGCTTGTTTTTATGTACCCGAGGGCTTTGTGTTGTTTGAAAAAAACCCAATTCATGATATTCATTTTGTAATATTTTATACGGAAGCACCCTAAAAAGCCGGATGTTTGCCGCCAGTCATGAGATTTAAATATTAAAACTCATGGCAAACATCCGGCTTTTTGGGATGTTTCTTTAGAAAAGATTACGTAATGGGTCAGGTATTATTTTGAATGTGGTAAAGGTATTGTTTACATATTTTTTTAATTTTTTTTTTCTTTTTCCACCCTCACAGTCTGCAACAACACAGAACTCATCGAAACAAGAAGGTTTCGGTCTCGATTTTGACTCGATGACTTCAACACCGAACCAAAACAACTTTGATCCATTCTCTCAACCAACCTCTTCTACGATACCAACCCTGTCGAAACCTCCAGAAAGCCTTCCACCACCAAAGTTATCTAAACCACCTTCCAACAACAGCAGCCTCTCAAAGGTGTCATCTGTGAAAAACTCCTCGAAAAAAAGTAAACAAGCCTCGTCAAATAGCACTGAAACGGACCTATTCGCAGGACTAGACCAAATGGTTCTTACAGAAAACAAAAGAACAAGCTCATCACAGGATTACTCCTATTCCGATCCGTGGCTTTATGATTACTCAAAACGAGATTATCAAGAAGAAGAAGAAGGTCACTTGAGGACAGAACCCTGGGATGACGGAAAGCCCATAGAAATCAGCACCACCGCCAAATCAAATGTCGTAGACCTAGTCGATGCATCTCCAAACACTACTACAAACACTACACCAATGACTACTCCTACTCAAACTCTGGATTCATTAGGTGGAAAAGATCTTTTTGGATCTATGTCCTCCGCAGCCAGTCAAAACACAATAACACCGATATTAAAGGATGGTAATTTTGATCCGTTTACAACTTTGAGTGTTTCGTCTACATCACCATCTAATAAACCTGCTGCTTCTTCAAGCGGCTTGCAACCAACGTCCTCGGATTCATTTTTCTCCTCATCTTCCTCCACGTCAATAAATCCAAAACCAACAGGCTCCAACATTTTACTACCATCAAACACAACCAATCCCTCGAACTCTTTTATGGCTGATTTTGGTAACCTTAAGTCACATCAGGAATTTCAGCCGGAAGTTGGCGGATTTAGTGAACTAGTGGATCCGATGACTAATAATTCGATTGACCCAGCAGCGCATACGTTCCCCAACACATCTTCTGCACAACAATTCATGCTCCCTAATACTGGCAACCATTTCCAAAACTCATCAATAAACACACAACAGTTCATGCCTTCTTCGGCAAATACTGCAAACACACAACAACCCATGCTCCCTAATACTGGCAATCATTTCCAAAACTCGTCAATAAATACACAACAATTCATGCCCAGTGGTCCAAATCAAAACATGAATCAACAACAATACATGTCACATCATCAAACTACCGCAAACAGAATGAATTTCCAAGCTCAACAAATGTCCAATTCTAATCAACGAATGTTTAACAGTAATACCCAACAACAATCTTACATCAGACCTTCGCAACCAACAAATCAGTTCAACAAATTTCCTCAACAAGGAATGGCAAACTTCCAACATCAACGAAACACCAAGAACTATCTACAACAAGGTAATATGAACTTCCAACAACCTATGATGTCCGGTAATCAATTTCAACATCGTCAACAGCAACCAAATTTCGGACCGCATGCTTCTAACCTCAACTTTTTGAATCAGAGCTCACCTTCATCATCGGCACGACCAAATCAAAGTTCCGACGCTTTCAGTTTTGTTCAAGATGCGATGAAAGCAACTAAGAAATAATCCATGCTGATGGGAGGGGTTCTTACTCTTTATTAGGGTGTACTTATTTTCATCAAAAATGGTAAATCTTCGGTCAATATAATTAAAAGTACTTTTCATTTATTCTAGGTTAAATTCAAATCTAAACGTATTCTAATTAAAACAAGTAGAAGAGATTCGATCATCATTTTTATTAAAACTATGCATTGGGCTATTATAGAAATAGTTTATGCCCTCTATGCTAACCCCTTCGGACATCTAAGGAGTATGCAAAAATCCAAAGGGTCTGTAGTCAAGGAATTCAATTATAGGTGGTATAAAAGATGTTCACCCAACATGGATGGCTACCAGATTCTAAAAGCATTTTTAGTTTCCCGTTGATTTATCATAATTGATTATTTAATTTTCTCTAATAATTTTTCTTGCTTCTATGACTTTCTTTTTAGTTTTCAATGCTAATTTTCGTTTAGTGATGATATGATATTTAATATTTCTTTCCCTCGAATTTTTATTTAACTAACTTCAAATCGCCCGTTTTTTTTTATATACTAAATGTTAGATTTTCAAATATTATTTTATATTAAAATTTCCAAAATTTTATAATTTCTTTAAAAATGCTTTAGTTTCAGGGTATTTTAATTTAAATTTATACATAGAGAACAATAGTAATACACGATAATTGTAAATTTAATAAGACTCTTTAGGAATTTAGTTTATTATCAAATTAAAGGGGAAATACATTTATAATTTCTTTCACTGTCTGTCCCCTACTGTACTTCTTGGCTAGGAGAAAGATCTTCTTGCAAAATCAAAAGACTCTGAAAAAACTAATATATATATATATATAATAACTCTGAACGATGATACTTAAACCCAGACAGATCGTTGCAAAGATATGCTTAAGGGCAAATATTGAAAATTATAAATATCATCGAAAAATAAATGAATTTTCAGTATTTTTCTCATAACTTTTGAACCAATGAAGCAAATTCAAAGTATGGTATACCAAAATATAAGGTTAGCCTTGCCTTACTTACCTCTATACGATTTAGAAAAATATTAAATCAAAAATAAATAGTTTTTGTGAGACAAAACCCGGTATAAGCTGGTGTATAATAATCTTTCATCCACTCAAGAGCATCTTTCCAACAAGTTGTCACTTCTCAAGACTCAATAGTTATTTTTTGGTTTCTATTATCTTATTATTCATATTCTTTTTTAGAAAAATAAATCAGAAATGCAATGTTAACGATCAAGATATCATCAATAGATCGAAAAGCAGTTGAACCGAGAATAACCAATCAAATTGCGAGAAGGTAGCACGTGACAACCAGATTATCCAATCAGCTTCAAGAGAAGAATTCGCTTACCTAATCAAATTGCTTGGACAATTGATATTAACGAATTAAAATCAGGAAGGAAGGTAGTCCGATTAGGCGTACATCTATTTCTGTCAAAATCAAAAGATCAAGTTTTTCAACCAATTACATCTAAAAAAAAGAAAATCTATTAGCCAATCAAATCACTGGAACAGTTGTAAATCTACCAATCGAAGTAAAGATGTTTGTGTTAGCAGAAATGAAAGATGTGATTCGAATCAAACCGTTCAATTTTGTTTACAACGTCCGTGAATCACTGGAGTTTGGGCTAAACAAGAAGTTTGCTAATAAGGTTAGATTTAAGCTCGTCAATTGGGTTTTTCTAGAATGTACACCACCAACCTCAAACCGCCCATTTTCTTTACACCCGCCCCTTGGATATCCGTGATCAAATTCTTACCAATTCTTACCCCATGCGTATGTTAGGACATTTAAAGTGTCGAACCCTTCCAGGGTTTTCTTTTTGACAAATGTACGTCTTTTTTCGTTTTATTTCGGGTGTAGTACACAATGTTGGATTGTGCATCACTTTATTTGAAAATTTAGAACCCTCCCCTGGATATCCTATATCCTCAACAAGGTTTCCTTTTTGACCAATGTACGTCCTTTATTTCAGGTAGTGCACAATGTTGGACTGTGTATCACTTTATTCGATATCATTGAAATTGGAGATTCTTACATTCTCCCAGGTGATGGATCCTCGCACACCCCAGGTAAGAGCTTGTCTTTTTCTTTGGCAGAAATAAGATATTTTTCTCAGCATTTATCTAGAGAAATTGTTAATTTTAGTTCATTTATCAATTATCCAAAGTCCAAGAAAAATAACGAAAATGAAAAAAATGCTCAACTTATGACTCAAAAGTCCATATAGTTCATCTTTTAATTTGATATCACGTCGTTCTCTTTAGTACAAAAATCTCTAAAATCGCTTGAATAAAAGAGACAAATTTTTGTCTCGATGCTTCTCGATGTCTCAAATTGGCAGGTTCGCAACCTCCGATATACTTATACTCTAGATTATCTTTCCAACCAACGAGCATCATTTGATTAATTTTTCTCCTTTTTTTAGTGACGTTTCGTTTCATTGTTTTCCGGCCTTTCGTCGATGAGGTTTTGGTCGGAAAAGTCAAATCGTGCACCAAAGATGGTGTTCAAGGTACGAGGTTCCGTAGTATACCCTGTCCGCTAATAAGGGATACCGAGCACCATAAACCTTTTTATCAGTTTGTGGATTTCATTATCTTCAGCGATTTCATGAGCTTTTTGGCTAAGGAAAGTAGAGGGTATTATAGTATTTCGTAGGTTTAATTTCGCGAAAGATCATGTTACAAAAATAATTACACCCTAAACTTGACATTTTAAGGTAAACTTAAGCCCATAAATTTTATTTTTATCCCTTCCATCGCGAAATTAAATCCCGCCGCTAAATTGCTTCTTGCGAAACTTTCTTCCCTTAAGGTAATCACAGGGAGAATTTGTTTACTGATAAAGTGAAAAATTGCCATTCCATTCGCAGCAATAATGACACTTGTTTATAACAGGTCCAGACCTCTTGCTGTGGTGTCGATTCAAAATAAATTCATAGCAGATCAATACTCTTTCGAGTTATTTTTCTACAATGGCCGAAATTTTTGAAATGGTTTTAAACGTAACGGTCGAATGTGATCTGCCGCTGAATTACGTAATGCTTTTTTAATTATCATTCATCCATTGTTTTTTTAAATTGTCCTCAACACCACCACCATCCAGATTTGTTAATACTCTGTATCTTAGAAGCGAATTTGACTCTTCATTTTGTCCAAAGTAAAATCCTAAAATGCTACTAAATCTTATTTTCCATCAACCGACCCAGAATCGAATCGAAACTCTAAAAGACATGTTCTTAAAAGCTCGATTGTGGCTAAGTGTTCTTATAGTTATGATGTATTAGGTTTTTTTCCTTCTTAAAAAAGTCTGAAACCTAAACCTGCAGTCCATTTAAATTTTATAATTGCATTTAAAGAGATTAATTACCTTTCTGTGGGATAATCGGGTCATTAACGGAACACAATAGGATGTCAATTATAGAAGAGATTAAATATTTCATTGCATGAGACACTGAACCCAGACAACGGTTCAAATGTTTTGCTTCTGATAAAAAAAAACAGCTTTTCGTTCAGGCTTGGGATTACCTCATTTTTATTCTGTTCGTGATATCTATTACGTCATTTTTTATACGGAAACGTCCTACCAATCCGGATGTTTGCCACTGGTTTCCTTTGTTAAAAAAATCAAAACTATACAGTCGAAGCTACAATTAGTTGACAGCTCTGATTAGCGGACAGATTTTTTTCCACGATTTTAGAGCCAAACCGGACAACTCCAATTAGTAGGCGGACACCACCGATGGTGTCCGCTAATTGGAGCTTCGACTGTATACATAATGGCAAGCACTGGCTTGAAGATCGTCCAGTGGGGTAAACTAGCAGGCTTATCCGTATTTGCTAATCTCCGTATATAGATTAGCAAAGTCGGCTTGCCATTAAAACACCAGACTCCACGTAAATTATTTGACTCTATCTATCTAAGATTACGTCATGTATTATATTGGACGATGAAACGGGATTGTGAGCATTAAAGAAATTCATGAGTTGAATAAGAAAATAAATGTGTGGAAATGTGAATTGCTCTGTATAGATATTTTCTTTTAAGATTACGTCATGGATGTCAAGGGTTCTGATCTAATTATTTATCGTTCTTCAGTTTCGCTGGGATTCTTCGATGACATAACGGTACCTAAAGAGTATCTTCAACAGAAATCCAAATTGTAAGTATGTTTATGACGTTATCTTTCTACTGACCCGTAACAAAGAACAGCTTTGGGTTTGGGGTACGAGACAAGAATTTTCCCCGATTTCCCGATTCTATATTCTTCCATTCCGATTCATCTTTTTCGATAATCTTTTTTTAGCGTTGAACAAGAACAGCTTTGGGTTTGGGAATATGAAACTGAGGACGGGACGCACGATTTATTCATGGACATAAACGAAGAAATTCGGTTCCGTATCATCGACGAAGAATTTGTTGACTTGACGCCCGAAGGTCCCGCCCCTCCGCCTGTTGACGGTGAACCGGCTCCCGTGGTGGAAAATAAACGATCGCCTTATGCTATTTCAGTAAGTTTGTCACCACTCCCCTTTTGAATAGGTCAATCCTTTCATACATTTTCAGTAAAGAAATGTAATTTTAACAGAAGCAGAAACAGAATCCTCTTTTACTTTTGATACCGATAGAGTGGAACTGAAATATATGTTGATGGCAATTGTTTTCTATCAGTCACAAAAAAAATTTAACCCACCTAGACTCGTCAGATATTGCGCTTTCTTAAACCATAGATATAAATGTTTATCATTATAAAGCTTAGATGCCAAATAAACCCCACCCCCTCCGCGTTTAATAATTTTTAACAAAAGTTCCAAAGTAAAGTCTCTTTTTTGCTATGAAAAGATTGTTGTATAGCCTATTTCAGCGTTTTTCAACTGTTGAGATATTTCAACTCAATTCCAATAAGCATGGAGGGTAGTACCTTAGACCAGTGGCAGCAAAACCCTACGTAGGGTGACAGCAAAACCCTACGAATTATTTATTACCTTATCTCATATTCATAGAATTTTCTTTTCTTAGGCTTCAATCAGTGAATCTGGTCTCGGCTTACTGAGTTGGTGGAGTTAATCTCGTTTCGTGAAGCCTTGTTATCGTGTCGCTCTTGCAAATTTTGATGTCTTTGAAATATTGGCTTTTTACGAACGACGTTTTTTTAGATGAATCGTTTTTATCGATTTTTTTTTTTGTATATATTGCTATTTTATTACAAACAAACGAAAAAGAAAACTAGAGCATTACAAATTCACGAAGAAGATATATTCTTTTACTTTTTATTTGCTGGTATCATGTCTATAATCTCACGACCATCACCAAATTTTGTGAAGAAATTATCGCGACAAGAAATTTTTGCAGAAGAAATTAATCACAAACATGCCTAAACGGTTCTACCGTCTAGGACAAAATCTCTAATCGAAGAAATAAGAAAATTTTCGCGACCTTCAGCAGCCTTGTACGGCTCGCAAACTCAGCGAAACTAAATTTTCCTGATTACAAATACGGACGATAAAATCGCCTAAAACAGAACGATCGTGAAAATTTCTTGCGCAAAAATTAATTTTTTCAGTCAAATTTTAGTCAGAGATTACTAAAGGTGATCTACCTTATCGGACAAAACAATGTCAGACTAATTTATCGTCGGATTAAATTATTCGTCGGACATAATTTTCGTCAACCACAAATATTTTCGTCACTTATGTAAAAATATTAGCCTAAAAAAACTTTTTTTTGGACTTTTTTACGTCGGACAAAATTTTCGTCACCTCCAAAAATTTTCGTCACTTTTGTCCGATATTTTTTTGTCCGATAACCTTTGTTTATTTTAAGAATCGTATTCTTCAAACGGCCATCAATGTAGTAAAAGAAGGAACTAGGACGAGTTTTTCATGATATTATACTTACTCATCACTAAAACACGTTTTATGGTGTATTACATAGTGTGGGTGCTTCATGTTTGACCAAACTGAAATTACTTTGATATTCGACTCGTCTAAACTGTTGAGGTCAAAAATTTTGATTGGAGAATTTATCATCATTATAGCAAGCATTTTTTTAGCCACACAGTTATTGTACAATGGATTTGTATTTCATTAGTTTTTTTTGCTAGCATATAATTCATCTGCCCAATTGAGACCATGTCGAACAAAAGAGACAAATTTTTGTCTCGATGCTTCGTTCTCCAAACTCGTTTAAGAAACATTGCTACGGAAAACCTCAATGGGTTCAATTTGGCAGATCCATACCCTCCTAGGGGTGGGGGCACAAAAATGTCCCAACCTTGATTCCAGAGTGAACCGTCGGCGGCCATGCAGTAAAAGGATGAGAGGCAAGTAGGTTATCTGGCAAAAAGGAAACCAACGTTTATCTAAGCGTCATATCTAATGTCAGAAAGCTTATCGCCCTGGGTATGAGGTTGCTAAATGTCTTTCAATTCCTGAAATATTTTTTTCGGATCATAAGAGTTATTGAATATATTAGCTCAACTTACAAAAGTAGAAGATGACCTAACTTCTCGTACCTTCAATTCCTGAAATATTTTTTTCGGATTATAAGAGTTATTGAATATTAGCTCAACTTACAAAAGTAGAAGATGACCAAACCTCTCGTACCCAGGGCGATACTGAACGGGGTGGTTGGAAGATAGAAGATATTGAGGAGATATGCACTGCAGCATGAGAGATGGTTTTCGCAAGAGTTATTATGACTGGGTTGGTCATGATTAAATATTGAGACAATTGCACTGTTTTCAAAAGAACGGCATATCTCTATTGTTTCAAATGACCAATGATGTAAGCTCTATGTCGTTTCTATGGATACCTTTCTCCCCTTTTCCAACCTCGAACATAGGGTTTTGAAAATTCTAATGATCATGAGAGCGTGATTATGCGACAACCCTATATAAAAGAACCTAGGTATGAAGTTGTCTCTCTTCCATTCATTACATACGAAATTGTGCAAGCCTGTCTCTCTCTCAGCATAATACAAGGAAACACCAAGTGTACAATATATACATTTCCATCCATATTGACGAGCTCCTCAAAAACTCCAACTCTTTTAAACGACCACAAACTAAGTAATAATTCTTACAAATATTTAGGTGAAGGTGAAGAAAGTCATCATTTGCTTTGACAGTGAAACTCATTGTGGTGTGACTGTTGCAAGATTGAAGCTGTGTGTTACTTTAATTTTCTGTTACTTGAAAAAGAGAGTTATTTATTCTCGTACTCAGGACGATAGGTTTTCAGGCTAACTTATTCTCACGATCATCAAAATGTTCAAATAAGTGAAATTACTGCGTCTATTGCTGAAAACGGAGGATTTCGTAACCAAGGGTGATTGTTTGCGACTCCTCTGTTAAGTGTTACTTTTCTCACGGAACCATCATGATTTTCAAATAAATGAAAGAGACCCTGGGTTTGAGGGTTGCTTGTACATACCCAGGTTGGTCTAGTTGGTAATGCATTTAAACGGGCCAGCTATTTCCATCATGCGAAAGAGCTTTCCATACAACCTCCTTTTTAATAACGACAGCCTCAAACGCAAGGTCACTTTCACTTTCAAAGATTCTGTTGTTCTTGTGAATCGTGAATATTCTCCTATAAATTAAATATCCAATCACCATGGGTACAACGAGGTTGGTGGGATAAAAAATGTCGAATAGGAGGAACCAGGACTTGTACCAACGGTATCATTGAAGGCCTGAGAACATCCTCGAACTCAGGACATACAAAATGCTAATTGAAAATTCTGACGATGTGGGGCAAAACCTTCTTTCGAACTTTGAGGACCCTTTTGCGTCGTAAAAAATACGTGACGTGTAAGTAATTTTACAGAGCGTCGCCAACTGCTTTCGTATTTTCTGAGCAATCTTAACTTATGTATCACTTCTAATCTGTGAATGATAACATTAAAAACCTCAGACACAAGAAAAGGGGTTGGCCTTTCGTATTTAGTTGATAGTGAGTGGGATGTTACTTAATTAATTTGAAAAACTACATGAAATCGCGTAACGAATTCTTGGCTAAAGCATCTATAATTTGTCTTCCTCTACGATGATGCGTTAGATTCGATGTTGTTGTTGTCGTGACCTTTTTCTTTCGCAAAAATGAGAAGAATCTGGATATCTGATATTCCACTTTTTTATTTGCATGGAGGTTCTCGGAAGCAGTTTATAAACCTTTTCTTCGGAACACAATGAAAAATTAATTAAAGTAAAGAGAAGTCCAAAAAAAATAATTGATATTGACAGTGATTTCCTTTGTCAACCTACATATTTCCGTTGTGTTCGCCGTTTCTTATAATCTTCTTCGCGTAATTTAACGGAAACGTAAGTTAACGGAAACTTAAGTTAATGTTTCGTCGTAATACCAATGTAATTGGTTTGGTTGGTTTGCCTAGAGGTATAATAGTGAATTTTGGCTTTGGCTGACCAACAGTATTATCCACTTTTGAAAAAGTCCAAAAGTGTGAAAAAGTCAATTTGAAACAAATA
>JAUJPO010075230.1:0-25519 GCA_032270745.1 Tiaropsis multicirrata
GCTAAGTTACCTAAGGTGTAAATTAAATCACATTTTGATTTTATGAGATTACTCATTGTTCAGATTTCCATTTTGACCTTCTGTTTGGATGTTAGGGATCCAAATGTTGGGTAGAATGTATGAAATGCTATTAATATGATTCTTATCTTTAATGGAATGAATCGTCTCCTTAATTTTCCTTCCTTTAATATATACCTCTGTATCTATAACTTTCTTTTCATCCCAATTCATTTCGTGGTCATTCCCCCAACAGTGATCTGTTTTTTACGGCTTCTATAACTGTATTTTTTCTAAACTTGTTTTAAAGGTTTTCAAAAAACTTTACATTAACTACTCAGTAGGCACGGAACGTTGTTTTGACAAAGAGAAGAAGTTGTTACCCAGCAGGCACACAACGATAATGCAACATTGTTTTAACGTCTAAATGACGTTCTGGCGTTGAAAAACGTTGTTTGGACGTTAAAACAATGTTGCATTATCGTTGTGTGCCTGCCTTACAACTTCTTCTCTTTGTCAAAACAACGTTCCGTGCCTACTGAGTAGTTAATGTAAAGTCTTTTTTGAAAACCTTTAAAACAAGTTTAGAAAAAATACAATTATAGAAGCCGTAAAAAATTGAGAGAAAAGTTGATGTATGACGTCATCGTTTTACACATTTTGCGCATTCTTTTTTTTTCGAAGGTGGAATCAGATCCGGTAAATTCAAATCACACGGTCACGTTGACAAAATGGAGGATTGTATCCAACACTGTTGTGACCAAGACGAATGCGATCTAGCCTTCATGGTGAAAAATACTTGTTTCTCACTCAAATGTTTGGACGATAAATTATGTCGCAGTAAAGCTGCCAAACCATCACCCTACCATCCAATGGTTGCATACATGACTAGATACAAACCACAGAAAGTTGGTAAGTAGTTAGGAAGTAAATAATCCCATTAATATCTCATTAATATCTCATTAAATTGTCATCAAGTTGTCATCAAGTATGTCGGTCTAATCATAAAACTGCATCCCAACAGGCACGGAACGTTGTGTTTTAAAAAATCCGTGTGGTTTTGGTTTCATGATGAATATTCTTAACTTTTTGCTCAAAATCATCCTAAAATATTCTTAACCATATTCTTACAAGTTATTATCACCATTTAATTGAAAAACAAGAAAAAATAGGCAAGCTGAATCAGCTAGAGAGCAATATTCTTTTAAGGACATTCTTAACTTTTTGGCCAATTTCATCATGAATATTCTTATAAAGTGTATTCTTATAAAAAGAAAAGCGTATAGCTGTTAAAATAAATTATTTTTCTTTGTCAGCAACTGAAACTGGTTCAACCAAAGCTGAAATTTCATCTTCAAACCACGAGTCAACATGCAAAGATATGAGAGTGTCTAAAATCTACAAAGACGTCACGCTTAATGGAGGTAAGTTACATAACAGCAGGTACGGGACGTTGTTTTAACGTCCAAACAACGTTATTTCAACGTCATGACGTTATTTGGACGTTGAAACAATATTGGAATAACGTTGTATTGTCTAGTAGGTACGGAACGTTGGTTTAACGTCCAACCAACGTCGTTGTTTCAACTCCGGAACGTTATTTGGACGTTTAACCATGTTGCGATAACGCAGAGTGCTTGCTGGGATTATAAATCACTTATTCTTGGATCCAAATTTTTCGGAATATTCCGGTAGTTGATTGGTTTTAACAGAATCAGAGAAACTTTTGGATATTATTTTAGAATTATTTATGTCTCATTCTGCTGGCCTGAAAGACATTCGTCTTAGTCTGGAGATTACATATGGCAATCCATTATATTTTCTCAAAAATTCCTCAATGAAAGAACTTTCTCAGTATCTTCGATGTCAGAAAAGGGAAGAATCGATCTCAAAACTAGCGACCAATATTTGGTTTTCAAAATCGGAGTCATACAATACAGTACAAAATTTCCCCGAAAACTGAAGCCCTTACATAATGGTTCCAGAGTATATAATTACGATATCTGTCTTCTTTTAAATTGGACCAACCTCTTTTTGTTAAATTGTCCTCGGTAAAAGTAGGGTCTGTTTAAAAAATGTTGACTTATATCCCACACTAAAGTCTGCGTTGAAAATAAGATTGTCACTAAAAATCACTAAATGTGTAGAAACCAGGATGATACTAAAGAGACAAAAAGTAAATAAGTGATACTGTCCTGGTTTCTACAAGGAGCAAGTTTTACTTTTTTATTGTCGGACATAAGCGACCATTTTTCAAACAGACCCAGTACATCATTTAAATCGCAAATTTTCTTTCTGAAGGGATCAACTCTGGCGATTTCACCGACAAAGGACACGTTGCCAACATGGACGAATGCGTTTCCAAATGTTGTGATACTGACACCTGCAACGTAGCTTTTGTCATCAAAGACACCTGTTTCCTGGTCAAGTGTAAATCGTATGATAATTGTGGATTAAAGTCTGCCATTTCAGAGTATTACAGTCCGAGGATTGCGTATATTAATTGGAACCCACCTAAAGATCTTGATGAATCAGGTAGGAATGAAGGCCTGGAATTCAATTTTTTAAAGAATGAAAATGAAGCAATGCCATTCACATCTACGAGGTGGTCCGAAAGTAAAAATGGACTTATCAAAGGGCACATGGTGACCACTTGTCCTGGAAAGTCCTGGAATTGGGTTCAGCCCCGGAAAACTGTTAAATTGCACCAACGTCCTGGATAAATAGACTAATTTTTGACACCAAAACCTTTATATTTCAACCGTCCTAGAAGAATAGGAAAAAGTCCTGGAAATGTCCTGGAATTTAACTGGTTTTCTGAGGAAATATTCGTTTATTTAGGTGTACTTTAAAAACGGGATTTCTTTGGCCACGTTACAGTTTCACTACAGTCCTTTATCGATACACCAATCCTTAAGTAAGTAAGTAACTTTTGCGACCACAGTCGAGGGCGACCCGAAGGCTCCCTTTTCGATAGCTATCTACCCGAAGGTAAGAGAGTGCGCCACTCCTTTCCCTTGGTTTTTCCACTTACCTTCGCTCTTATCCCTTAATGTTGGGTTGCCAAGGAGACATCAGCGAGTATCAGTTTTCAAGTCTTTGGTCTGACACGGCTAGGGATTGAACCCACAACTTTGCAAACGGGAGGCGATCACTCTAACCACTTGACCACCGTCGCCGCCTTGTCTTTAGGATAAGGAAACCTTTTGTCATTTGCTGAATTCTTTTTTTGAGAGAGATGGACGCAAAAGTCAAAATAGTAAACCCAGGAGGCACGAGACATCTTTTCAACGTCTTTTACAATATTTTAACGTTGAAAAGATGTTCAAACAACGTTAAAAAAATGTCTTGTGTCTGCTGGTATGGTGTGTAGTAGGAAAGTAACAAAAAAACAAAAAAATGCCGTGTTATGATTTATTTTTTAACGATAGTCTTTGTCAAGTATTCTTTGCCACGGAAAGTCATGTGATATACTTTTCAACCAATGAGATTTAGTTATTGCAATGGGAAAACAAACACTATGGTTTAACTCACTAAAAGATTTCTTTTACTGATTACACATAATTAATCTTTAGTAAGTGTTCTATTTTCCCCCAACTGTGACGTCATGTCGTGGCAAAGTATAACCTTCTTTCAACCTCGTTCCCAGGGTATCCTCTGCGCTATTTTATGGCGCGTCAAAAGAATATTTACTGAGTCATATCGAAAACGTCAAAAGGCGCGCAAAGAGTAAACCAGTAAACTGTAGCCTGTAAATTTAAAGAAGATTGAGAAAGTCCCGGGATAGTGTTATTTTAAAGGGCGGAATAGGGCAGCATGGAAGAGTACGGACGAAGGACGGAAATTTAACTTTTAATTTTCGATCCGTGGTTATCCCGGGTTGATCTTCTTTCATATTTCATCTTTTAAATGTTTATACTTTTACAGCATCGTACACGTACAAAGGTTGCTGGCGTGATTTTGACATCACAGCTTTTGCTTTGCCATTGATGGAGGGAACTGACCCTAAACTCAGTGAACCTTACAAGAAAAGAAGTGATCCGGTCAGCACGTGTTCAAGAGTTGCTCAAGACCGAGGCTACAGAGGTAAACAAAATTTCAACGAAATATTGCTTAAAATGTTTGACAAATATTTATTGAATTTTGTAAGTAAGTACGGACTTTTTCTTGAAAAGCCCATTTAGACTGACTTAGCTCCCATCGACTTACAACACACTACTATTACTCATTCGTTCAATGGATGATGACTGGAGTTGAACATACAACCTTTAGATTGTGAGGCAAGCGCTCTGCCAAGCTAACCGCGGCTATTGAATTTTGTATAGGAATCAAATTCTTTAAAAACACAAATTTGAGTGATAAGTATCTCAAGTATAAGCTAGAGTTGGTGACAATTCTTTATCATTTCGTTTAGATTTTGAGAACGCGCATAAGGAGTGTGGGGTTTAGATATTTAGATATTGCAAATGCAATTGTGTTTATTCTCATTTGCCAAAAATTAAAAAGAAAATAACGTCTGAATGACCTTTAATTGTATTTTGTTATAGCAATTTTAGAAACAAAATTGATCTTTAAAAACCCTTAAAACCCTTGTAGGTTTTTTATCATTGTTTTTGGGGGTTTCAACAGTCAGTGTGTTCTGTAAATCAACTACATTTCATTTCAATTTTCTCCACACAGTGTTCGCAGTCCAAAATGGTGGCGCGTGTTTTAGTGGTCCCGATGGTGAACAGACATACAAACGGTATGGCAAATCGGATTCGTGTAAATCCGGTAAGGGTGGACCATTTGCAAACAATGTTTATAAGACGTTTGATGACGGTGAGTTTATTCCCAGCAGTCACAAGATGTTTTTTCAACATTTTTTTCAACGTTTTTACAATGTTTTAATGTTGAAAAGACTTCGAAACAATGTTGAAAAAACGTCTTTTGTCTGCCGGGCGTTATAATACAGTTAACTTTCTCTCGATTTTAATTCTTTTGTCAATGAAACGCTGCGATGGATACAGAAGATTCGAAGAAACTTTGCGAGGGAGTAGAGTGATGCTTTTGTCCATATTCTTTATATGGAAGTCAACACTTTCCGTTGAGTTCGTTACGTATCCGCCTCTGAGACCATGTGTTGTAAAAGAATCGAAAGCAACTGTTTAGTTTTAGACTTACCACTGGTGGTGCATTGGGCTCTTCCAGAAAAGATCCGTAGCCCACTATTGAGGATAAGATACCACTATTGAGGATATAGGATATCCAAGGGGGTTCAAAATTTTCGATATCCTTGGGATATCCACTGGGGTAAGAAATTAAAGTCCATGGATATCCAGGGGAAGGTCCTAGGATATTGACTTTCTCAACAGGGGAGTATGGATTCTTTCTATAAAAGCCCGTTAAAACACAAATTTTTTATTGGATTACTTCATGAAATCAAACGAATAACTCATAATGTTTATCATAGGTTCTGTAATCGGACTTGGTTGCTGGGCTGATCTGAAGGACCGTGCATTCCGCCGCATGGAAAAGAATGACCCGTTGCTACGCGACAGTGTTGCACAACGGTCTGATCCAATCGGTGCATGCGCACAAGTGGCTCAGAAACTGAACGTGCCGTACTTTGCTTTACAAAAAGGAGGACAATGTTTCGTTGGCAAGTCTGGTGATATTGATTACCAGCGCTATTTACCATCCAGGAAATGTAAATATGGTTTAGGTGGACAGATGGCTAACGATGTTTACATGTTGAAGAAAAGTATGTATTTACGCCAGTTTATACATTATAGTTTTCTGTGCATTTATTACTTTTTCAAGCAATTTTGGGTTGAGTTAACCCGGGCGAAGGTTCGCTTACTTTGCCAAGTGAACCGCCGCAAGTGAGAATCGAACTTGGATACAGTAATCAAGGTTGATAATCACTGAACCACGGCGCCCAATGGCCAAATGTGCCAGATTTGGAAGCTATGTGCCCAGCCCTGGGAAGGGGTAAATAGAGTAGAAAGGTTGCTGGGTATGCTCGGCCCTTAAGATTTTCTCTCTAAAGGTCAGATTTTGAGATCTGGTCTGTTCATATACGATATACCTCATGACTAGTGCCTCCCATTCGGCTTGATAATTTCTAAATGGGAGCCCGTCTTCTTCAAATCTTAAACTGATTTGGAAGAAGATGGACCTCATAGGCTTGATTTTCCTTCAAGATCTTGAAGAAATGTTCTGATTGGCTCTGTTTTAATGCGCGAGTTGAAATTCGTACAATTTGATTGGTTTAATTTCTCAACACGGATATCCAGGTGGTGGTCATCTCTGGTGGGGAATTAAATTGTGCAAATGTTATACCAAACTATTTTTTTTCTCATATGAAGTTTGTGAAATGGGGAAAAGCTAGTATGGGTCCAGACTACATAATTTCCTAAATTTTATACCACATTACACACCAAGTCTATCGTAACTGACGAATAATTAAATGGTTGAGAGTTTAAAAACTATTTGTAATATGAAATTTGAGTAAATTACAGACTTTTTACCTTAACTAGAGTTAAGATTTTTCAAGCCAACATAGCCTTCTTCCTATAGGATTGGGATTTTCCAGAAAAAAATCCGTACCCCCCCCCTCCCCTTTAGAATGTCGCTTTTTCTTAACACTAGCCTCCCTGGATATCCGTGCTTAAAGTTTCGAACCCCCTGGATATCCTTGGTTCTCAAAATCTTACCCCCTGGATATTTTGGGATTTTGAAAATTTAAAACCCCATGGATATCCTATATCCTCAACAGTGGGGTACGAATTCCTTGTGGTGGAACAGCCCATTTTCAAGATTAACTTTATTTCCAATTTCAGATAAAACAGAGAGCGACTTACCAAAAGCTTCTGAGTCTATCTCATCCAGTGAGCACAACAAAACTGTAGTTACAACCGATAATAATAAAGAGGTGACAGGAACGAAACTAGTGGAAGAACTATCTAAACCTACGGCATCCGATGTTGATAAGTCATCAGCAAGCAATGAAACCGCCGGTGATAAACTTGTAGCTTTTAAACCAGGTATATATAACTGACATTTCAAACTGTTCTTTATTCTATTATGAACACGCTCCGACTCTCCCTCACTCTCCAACTCTCATACTCACTCTTCCACTCTTATACATGTCCAGGTTTGGTGTACATTGGTAAAAATTTCTGCAATAAAAAAATAATGAATTGTATTGTTTATTTGTCGTTTTTTTAAAGAATCTTTTTGTTTATTACATTACGTAATCCACCAAATCTGCGCATCACTCGCTTTCTTTATATAAGAATTATGTTTCTTTTGGTTTCATTATGAATATTCTTAACGGCGGGCGGCAGTGAATATTATTGCTGATTCAGGATTCCTCAATTCATGATATCCGTTACGTAATCTTTTATACGGAAGCACCTTAAAAAACCGGGTGTGTGCCAGCAGTCTAGAATTTTTAACAATAAAACTAGTGGTAAGCATCCGGCTTTTTTGGGATGTTTCCGTAGAAAGGATTACGTAATGGATATCATGAATATGCATAGTCGGCAAAAAAAAAAAGCCTTTAATTCCAGATTCCAGCTAGAAGAATTTTTGAAATTTACGACGGAAATAATTCTTGTTTTTCTTTCGGAGGAATTAATTTCAATGTTTCTAAATTGTATCTAAGAGGTCTAATAAACATAAGGATAACACTGACCGCACTGGTATGTCTTTCAGCAGACACACAACGTTATTTTAACATTGTTTCAACGTCCAAATAACGTTCTGATGTTGAAACAACGTTGTTTGGACGTAAAAACAATGTTTTGTGCCTGCTGGTGAGAATAATATTACTATATTTATACTAGGGCTAGACAAACAACATAAGGAGGAGACAGATGACTCTGACGTTGAACTTGGTGAACACGTTTACAAAGAAACGATCGCCGAAAACGGTGATGTCCAAAAACTTGTCTACAAAGCTGCACCGACATTGGTTAATGTCACGCTCAGATCAGCCATCGATGCTGGTAAATTTGACGATCGAGGCAAAGTGGACTCGATGGATGATTGCATTAAAATGTGTGGCCAGACTGGTGATTGCGACGTGGCCTTTATGTTGAGTTCTCAGTGTTTCACGGTTCATTGTTTCTCTGAAGAGGCTTGCCAAAACAAACCGGCATTCTCAGAATTCTATAAACCACAATTGTCGTATGTGAAACATAGACTCATCAATAAACACAAGAATACAAGTAAGGCTATGCTCTTATAATAGATATTTCCAGAAAATATCCCTGACCCCCCCCCTTCCTGTTAAGGATGTCGATTTTTCTTAACACAAGCAAGTCCCCCTGGATATCCGTGCTGAAAGTTTCGAACCTTCTTGGATATCCTAGGATATTGCAAATTTCGAACACTCCGTCGTGGATATCCTTGGTCTTCAAATTAATACCCCCTAAATATGGTAAGATATTGAAAATTTCAAATCCCCTTGGATATCTTATATTAACAGAGATGTGCGGATTATATTTGAAAGCCCAATTCCCAGGACGATATTTTTGGATGAAATCTTTTCTTTATCTAGAATCACGAATCGAAAAAAGTTTCTTAAACACAATGATGGCTAGCGGTCGAAAAACGTATTAAACGAGAAACCTTGACTTCCCAGCAGACACACAACGTTATTCAAACATTCTTTCGCCGTCCAAATAACGTTCTGGTGTTGAAACAACGTTATTTTAAGGTCAAAACAACGTTCCGTGCCTGCTGGATTTGAGTTCTTTATTCAACTTTTCGCGAACTCGTTTCCTTGTCTTCTTAACGGATTAGATTGTGCTCATATACAGTAATCAATATTGTTTTTATGTCTTTTCAGGTATCGGGAGAACCACTTTCCCTGATAAACCATGTCCAGTCAAAACCGAATTATCCAACGTGACCTTCATTGAAGGCATCGGCTCTGGAAATTTCACCGATATGGGTCACGTTTCAACCTTTGACCAATGTAAACAAAAGTGTTGTCAAGACTCCCGTTGCAACATCGCTTTCAAGATTCAAGAGGATTGCTATGGTGTAGCATGTCACAGTCGTGAAAGTTGTCGGACAAGGCCTGCTAAGAATGCAAACATTTTCAGTCCTGAAATGGCTTTAATGCGTTCGGTACACGAAACATTGGAACAAAGTAAGTTTTTAGTCAATACAAATACCAGACAAGGTCAGTTTCTTTTAACCAAGTTGAGTGTAAATACAGTAAGAAATGGCTATGTAGAAAGACTGAGATAAAATTAGGTTTAGATGACAAAAAACGACGGACTGACTGACAACGGTACAAACGGGTTTATAAAATCTATTTGTTCTTTCATCATATTTTCAGTGGGGTAACACCGATTTCTACTGAGGCTTTTTGAGCGATTTTTCTACTAGGTAGGGGTGTCAAGCAGGGTGTATTCCAGTGCGTCAGAGAGACAGGGGTGTGTTATAGACACAGAGATTACAATTCTTTGTATTTTTTCTCGTTTTTCAAGGTCTACGATACGTGTATTCGACACTTACCACTTTTATTGTCGTCGGATTGACTCTAACTTACGTAACAAATGAGAACTTATGGTAACAATTCTTATGGTTACCAATTCAACGTGATTGTTATCAACAATGCAACGTGATTTTTATCAATTCAACGTGACTGATGAATTCGACGTGACTGCTATCAATTCAACGTGACTGTTATAAATTCAACGTGACCGCTATCAGTTCAACGTGACTGCTGTTAGTTTAACGTGACCGCTACCAGTTCAACGTGACTGCTATTAATGCAACGTGACTGCTATCAGCAATGCAACGTGACTGCTATAATTTCAACATGACCTCTACCAGTTCAACGTGACTGCTATGAATTCAACGTGATACTGCTACCAGCAATGCAACGTGACTTTATGATCAATTCTACGTGACTATATGATCAATTCTACTTGACTATATGATCAATTCTACGTGACTGTTTGCATAACCTGACTAACACCTTGGACGTACGACCAAATAAAAATTTTTCAGTTGGTATAGTCTCACCATATAGCGCCTTACACGACTAGAGCGCAACGACCTCAGGCTCGCAACGAACTACTAATCTGAGGACTAAAAACGAGGCTCACTGAGGTCGTTACATTATAGCCGTTTAGGCACTTCATGGTAAATCCTTGATGATTGTATGTATTTTGTAACATAATTTAGTCTCCAGATGCGTATATTTGATGAATTAGAATGTTAGTCCTTTACAAAATGATTATAGTATCAGAGTCGTTGGCAAGTTTAAAAGTTTGAAAATGATCAGTAATGAGTTTATTGATTTGACGTGACTTTTCGCACAACTTGACACTTTTGACAAGGTTTTAAACAAATTGTTTGGTCTAGTCTCCAGAACTTTAGTTCTTGACAAAATAAATATAATACATATAAGAGTCGTAGAGAAGTTTATTGACAATGGTCAGTAAAGAGTCATTTGATAACAGGTCCAGGTTCAAACATACCAGTAAGAATGAATACCTTAAGTGGATTAATTTTCGCGGTTTTTGCGATTTTTGGCGATTTTCGCGAATTAAATCCTCGCAAAATCCTCGTTTTTTTCATGCTTTTTGCCGCTAAATCCTCTAGAAAAATGAAAGAATTTAGGTCAAAAACAGGCGAATTCGCGAAATTAAATTCACGCGAAATATTTAAATTCTCGAAAATTTACCCACTTAAGGTATTACAAATAGTGAAATACAAACAATTGGCCACCTATTAGTCCAAGGGCCACCTATCAGTTCAAGATAGTTCAAGAATATTAGTTTTTGATGTATTAGTTTTTGACTAGTTGGCTAATGCCATGAGCGATCATGAACATTGGTGAAGTATAAAACAAATTGAATCCATTGTCTCGACTGCCAGAGAATAATGATAATGATAGTGATTAATACCGAGAGATACCATCCCAGCAAACACACAACGTTATTTCAACATTGTTTTAACGTCCAAATAACGTTAGGACGTTAAAACAACGTTCTGTGCCTGCTTGGATAAGTACAAAAAAACATCCGGAAATTTTGGATGTTTCCGTATAAAAGATTACGTAATGGATATCACAAATTGAAATCATATCATTATCAACTGAAAGTAAAAGTGTTCACAAAGCTGCCTCTAGAGAGGAGTATAAATTCAGTTTTGTACTATTCACTAGAACTAGAATTTCATCTGAACTGTATCACCTGTTAACACCATAGAACCTTCAGTAGCTTCCAGTGATACTACAGTTGCAGAAGCAATAGCATCACCGACGAACGAAACATCTGCATCAAAGGAACCTGCATTGAAGACGACCACTACTGAATCTAGTATAAATACCGGTCAAAGTAGTTTTGAAATGAATGCGGTCAAAAAACAAGAATCTCCACGTCTTATTAAACCTAGTAAAATGCAACACCAGGAAGGAGCTGTTTTGACCAATAATTCGACATCAGTTTGTGAATGGGATGGTAAAGAGATACAGAATCGAACCTTGGTAGGTGGGATCAACGCTGGCGATTTCAAGGAGCACACACAGGCTACCACTATGGACCAATGCATGGGACAATGTTGTAAAGAGGAAGACTGCGACTTAAGTTTTATGATTGATAAGGATTGCTATACCGTCAAATGTTCGAGAAGTGATTTGTGTCAAACCAGGAGAGCAAAGGCGACGTCTTTTGTACCCAGAATCGCATATAAGAAGAGATCGAACGTTGTAGAAAGTAAGTTTCAGAGTGGCCTCGTATGGTGCTTAAAAAGCTTTCGTCGTGAAAAGAATTTTCCTTAATAAAAAACACATGTGAGCAAAAGAAATCTGTACCCCTCCTTGTCGAAGATGGCGGGTTTTATTAACACCAGCCCCCTGAATATCCTTGCTCTTCAAATTCTTACCCTCTGTATATCCTAGGATATTCAAATTTTCAGCCCCCTGCCTGGATGTCCTATATCCTCAATTGTAGGGGTATGAACTTTTTTTGAAAAAGCCCAATTTGGTGCCAAACAAAATTATCTATCCATTTACCGAAGCCTTTATGAATTGCCAATGCCTTCACCACCTTTATCAACGAAGCCTTTTCAATCAACCCTTTTAAACATTAAGCGTTCACTTAATTCAAATCATTTTTTCAACCATCACCAGTCACTCTTAATCGATGCAAATCGACGCTGAAAGCCCATCATATCATACACAACATATTATCAAATCATATAATAAGCATAATACCATCACCAATGATCCATCTACTATCATATATACCATTTTGTCACATATTATCAAATCATATAATGAGCATAATACCATCACCAATGATCCCTCTACTATCATTACACCATTTGTCACATATTATCAAATCATATCATAAGCAACACCATCCATATATCATATATACCATATCATAGTCAGTTGTTTTTTTCAGGATTTTTTTAAATTTTAATTGTCAGTTGACAGCCAGTTAGTTTATAGTTAGTGACTATTAAGTGTCTCAAAATTAATTTCTTGCAGTATTGAATCTTAAAAAAGTTCCCCAGATGGAGGGTTTTTTATTGAGTGAAACTTTTATTGACTTTTACGAGCACTAGTACTAGTAGATTTTAGATTATAAGTTAATCCATTTTTCATCAATTCATTCCATCTCATACTACCATTCTCATTATCACCACTATATCCATCCAATACTAACAGGTGTCAGTGAAGCTCTTGATTTTGTCAAAGACACTGTTGCACAACTGACTTTCGACCAAGACAGAATCATTCGGCCCCTTAAGACCCTGTATAAGGGTCTTAGCGACGCCAACGAACCAACATCGCCAGTGACCACCAAATACGGTCTTCCGCCATACAACACTGTCACTGGAAAGTCAAGATCATCTTCATCGTCATCTCAAAGTTTAGAATCTGACCCATTCGATAGTAAGTTCATTCATTCATTCATTCATTTTCAAGCACTCATACATTTATATATATCCTCCCATTCATTCATTCATTCATTCATTCATTCATTCATTCATTCATTCATTCATTCATTTCAGAGATTTTAGAACAGGGCAAATAAAATCTCTAAAATCTCTTACGAGAATATTTTAAGTGACTTCTGATCTTGTCTATTTGAAATGAATAAAATACAAGTTTTTTGCTATTTGACGCAACGCAAATAACGCAAAGTCTCAAAAGAATTAAGATATTTTTTCGGGGTAACTATCGGAATAGCTTGTTGGAATAACTTTTGAAAAGTGATCGGCCCATTAAATATTTCACCCATCAATGTGGTATTTTGATACAAAATCTAAAATATTAGCTAAAACCCGGAAAGGCACCCAGTAAACACCACGTCCAAACGTTAAAACGTTTTATGGACGTAAAAATTACAATTGGCTACTGCTGACTATTGATCTTCACTGCTGGTCTGTAAAGTAATTATTTCGTTGGTTTTATCAAACCGAAAAATTTGGATATTATTTTTGCATTTTTAGATGTCAGCGAGAAAGAGATTGCAAAAGTGGAAACCAATTCAACTGCAGCAACATCTTCAAATTCAACTGGAGATTTAACACAATTATCAGAAGCAAGCCTTGCTACGCCTGTTCTTGGTAAGAAGACAAATATCAATTTGTACACAACATGTATATATTCTGCATTCAGTCTGCACCGCAAATGATTGTCCGGTGCTGAGATGCTATCAGTATTCAGTGTTGACGAATCCCAATACGGACAAAATGAATATGCTGCTCCTACCACTCGTATCTCACGATTGAAGATAGTTGGACAGAAAACGTTTTGTTTTCTTTACGTTATATATTCTGTTCTCGTATATATTATTTAACGTTTTCCAGCACAGAATGTTATTCCAACGTTGAAACAATGATCCGTATCTGTCTGGGTTAACTCATTTTGGATATTTTGACTGCAATCCATTAAACCTTTTCTGAAAGGAGCTAGATTAGATGTTGCCACAACTTCATTTTCCATTTTCCCTTGGCTTATTTGTTCCAGAACCCTCATTTTTGTCATGCAATCAAAATGAAATGAAATCTAATCAGTCCTTGTGAGCATTCGCCCTTTTATCAAAACAATGAAGGTAATGTTTAAAGCGAAAATTAATTATAACTAGTTCCCAGCAGGTACGGGACGTTGTTTTAACGTCCCATGAAAGTTGTTTAAACGTCCCATGAAAGTTGTTTAAACGTCCCATGAAAGTTGTTTTAACGTCCCATGAAAGTTGTTTAAACGTCCCATGAACGTTGTTTTAACGTCCCATGAAAGTTGTTTAAACGTCAGAACGTTATTTGGACGTTGAGAGAATGTTGGAATAATGTTCTGTCCCTGCTGGTTTGTAGCTAGGTTTACTGACTGTTGGCGCATATTCAATGTATTTCCATGCCACGGCACTCTTGCTAGCTAGCCCTAAGCAAAACATGTTTACAAAATTTAATTTTTCACTTAACTCAATCGTACAGCTGACCCGAAGAAACATTCTTGCAATGCCGGTAAGATCATTTACAACGCTACCCTGAGACTAGGCATGCATTCCGGCATGTTTACGAAGCTCGGCCGCGTCAACAACATGGACGATTGTATCGAGCGCTGTTGCCGATCCTCCAACGCAGACGTGGCATACAAGCTAGGATCGTTTTGTTTTGCAGTCAAATGCAAGACCAGGGAGATGTGTAAACCGTCTCCAACTATGTTTTCTGACATCAAAAGCTTAAATTTGAATCCAGCAATCTCCTTCTTGAACCAAGATAAGATGCCACTCAACGTAGTCGGTAAGACATGTGACCCACACAGACATAAGATGTTTTTTCAACGTTGTTTCCACGTCTTCTCAACATTTTAGAAATGTTTTAAACATCGTTGAAAAACGTACTGTGTCTACTGGAAATTGTATTTTCTTGTCTGTGAAAAAAAGAAGATACACTTTGAAAAAGGTTTTATTTACATACAGTGGACTATCTCGACTAATCTCTATTTCAAACTAAAGGCTCGGTTCCTTTTGTGGACTGTCTAAGCTATTTTCCTCTCTTTATCTCGAACTTTTTCGAACAATGTTTTTGATCGGAGTTGGAGATGAAGAGAGTCCACTGTATATTTGATTCCTCATAATAGCTTTGTAACATCTTCCACTCATTTTTACTTTTATTTGACTTTGTATATTCACTTTTTGGAAGCTAATCACAAATCAATCAAACTGACAAACTCTCTTCGCATACATCATCATTCTCATCAATAAATCCAGAACAATTTCATTTGCTTAAGTTTCTCATTCCTTCCAACACTCCATACCAAAAATCATATAATATCATAACATCATTTTTGTAATATCCACAAATATATAATCCCACTCATAATATCAATCATAACATCATAATAGCCATAATAGGCATTGATACATACAATATTCATAACTCCACAACATACCTTCTAGATAATAGTATTGGCGGATAATAGTAAATGCGGCGTTTTATAGTTGTGTGGATATTACGAAAATTATGTTATGGCTACTATCATATTATATGACGCATACAACACATAACATACATTCATAAAGTCACAACATATTTTCAGATGAAACAGACAAGGACTTGTTGGGATCCATATACTCAACAGCAGTAGATACTGACGACCTCATCAATATTGTCATTCGTAACTTAACACAACAAGGCCACCTCACTCCGGCCCAACTATCATCTCAACGCCATAACATTCACCCTCATTCACGCCCTTCATCTAACATACCGCATAAGACTAGTTCATCTGAACAACAGCTTGACGATGATATTATAACTGAAGGTTATTGGGATATGGGTAAGCACAACAAAATAAGTCGACACCTTATGCTACGATGACTTGAAGTCAAATGCACATGTGTACTGTATCTTTACACGTATTTTTATTAGAACGAAGTTTATAAGAACATCAAACCTCAGATTTAGTGGTGAATTTTACCAAAAACTATGAAGAATTCACAATTTGAACATGGGAATTTTCCTAATGTTTCCTTAGACCAAGGAAAGCATTTTAGGCATATATTTAAGAGGTGGGGTTGATGGGAAATTTGACATCCGATTTGACATCTTGTTCTTATAAAAAGGCGAAAGTAAGTTCACTAACCATCACCATACACATTTCCATTCACTCCCATTCAATCACATCAGGCACAGAACGTTTTTTTGACGTTCAAACAATGTTGGAATAACTTTGTGTACTTTGAGTAGATAAGTGGGTAATCATAATGGATGGGCCCATTCAATCCCGGGCAATAAGACATCTCAAAACAAGCACTAATAAAGAAATTACCGAAATGCAACAGTCTCATTCGAATCATGACCTCTATTACGTAATTCTTTCTGTGGAAGCATCCCAAAAAGTAGGATATTTGCAAACTAGTTTTATGGTAAGATTTAAAACTAGCGACAAACAATCCAACCAAATTTTTGGGATCTTTTTGCCGTATAAAAGATTACGTAATGGATTTTATGAATGCTCTTGAAAATGACCTGTTGGTACATGGTAGTAACATCTGAACTTATTTAAGGTTTGAAGGTCGCAGGAAATGTAATGTCAGGATTGTCCAATCTTTTGTCCAAGATTGTTTCCACCACAACTCAAGTACTTTTTAAACACAAAATTCGCTAGCTACTTACTGTTTTATAATTTTTGTTATTTTTTTATAAAAATGATATTTCCAATTACAGGTGCTAATGAAGCTACATGTCCAGACAGCCCGATCACGTACAATGTTACTCTCAGAGGTGGTGTACATGCAGGTATGGCTAGCATCAATGTTGGTACAACGTAACTTTTTGTTTGATATCAACGTTTTCGATACTTACCTATCCATCTCTGGATTTCTTTGTAAATGTTCATCTCTGCCACTTTGGATTTCGGGCATCTTTTCGACAATCCCCACTTAGATTTTCACCCATGATTGTCTCGGAATTTTAATCCCCTTCCCGCGAAAATTACTTTAAAAAGACGTGACTCCTTTTATAGTCAGGAAATTATCACCCTCCATAAAAAAGCTGCTTTTTATTTCGAAAAATTTCGTTTCTTGTGCTTCTTTTTTTTATGATAAAATTTGAGCAATGGGGTACTCGATGAAAATTCAATCTTTGTCAAACCTTTGAAATATCATATATCAGTCAAAGCAAAAGGACCCACACCCTTTCAAAAAGTCTAACAACCATGTTTTTTCTCCTGCAGGCAAGTTCACCCAACTAGGGCGCGGAATTGACATGAGAAGTTGTGTAGGGCGTTGCTGTAACACGCCCTTGTGTGACGTGGCGTTCATGTTCTCCGATAAATGCTATGCTGTTGGGTGTTTCAACGAAGCTGATTGTCAAGCTGTTGTAGCCAAACCGTCTGCGTTGAGCCCTAAATTGGCTTATGTGTCAAAGAATCGTGGTGGTGGATCACAGTCTACTGTTACAGACGGTTTGTTGCTTTTAAAAAATGTTTTTATTTCGTTGAAATCCCCCTGACATAGTTTGAAGGTTTAAATATTGTTTCCCAACCAAGCTACAATTTGTGGGGAAAGCATTTTGATCACAGCTTGTTACTGACGGGTTGTTGTTTAAAGTTGAAATTTTCCGTATGTCATAGTTTGAATCTCGTTTTCCAGTCATGCTACAATTTTGTGACTAAGGTGCATTTAGTAATAGGAAAAAACCTTGTATAGAGTCCTTGTAAATCAAATAGGGTGTGCATCAGCGTAGCCAGGGTTGGCGCAAAATTTCGTAGGAGTGAAATTTTTTATGACATAGTCATTAAACTATTGATAATGTACGCCACCCCTGTATACCCCACTGCGGTCTGTTTGAATAATGGTCGCTTCTGTCCTGACACTAAAAAGAAAACATTGCTCTATATCTATATCTGTCACAAGTTGCTCTATGTTGAAACCAGGACAGTATCATTTATTTACTTTGTGAATATGACATCTAGAAAGAACTTCATTCAACCTCGTTCCAAGTGCCATTTACGCGCATTTTGACGTTTTTGATTTGGCCCGATAAATTATTTGTTTGACGTACCAAACTTAGTATAATACGTATAATAGTCCAGTCTCGATTTCCAGAACCATTATTTTAGGCGAGGTTGGGGTGTAATAATAGTATCAAATAAAAAAGCCGTACGAAACAATAGAATAATTCTTCCTTTCGTGTTTGTCATTTTTTTCGATTTTTTTACTTTTTTTGCTTCTTTGTATATTTTGTAATTGTATTTATGTGAGAAATTAGTGGTCTAGATCTAGACTAAGGATACCCTGGGAACGAGGTTGCATTTCATTCTTATTCATTTTCAAAAATTTTCATTAACAAATTTTCTCTCTCTCTCCAGGTATCGATTTTAAAGTGCAGTCTGAGGGTGTATGCAGCGCCAGTAAAGTCAAACATGGTCCAGTCTTTAAGAATAAAACACTGATTGGCGGAATGAAGGCTGGAAATTTCTCATACCTCGGAAAAGCAAAGTAAATATACCTACAACTTCCACTTTGCCCGATGATGGGAGAAGAATCTCTCGAAACGTAACCAAACGTTAAATCTCGTGATTCAATATATAAATATACTGTCTTTATGCTGGATTGCTGGAATAAGAATGTTCTAGACGAAAAGAAAGTGCAAAATAAATGAGAAGGAACATGTATTACTAGACCATAGATAATTTTTGTTTCTTTTAGTTTGTCCCCTTTTCTATTAATTTTCTTATCTGACCCATTTTATAAAAGATTTATCGCCATTAAAACATTCTTAGCCCAGTTTTATTGATTCTGCATGACCAGCGTTTCTTTCCTCTTCCGATTGCTCGAACTCTTCTCTCTCGCTTACGATTGAGCGGTCATTCATTATTCGTTCATTTTTTTCATCTTTCAGTGACATATCACATTGTCTCAGTAAATGTTGTTCATCTGGTGGATGCGATCTAGCGTATTTGGTTAATCGTGATCAGTGCTTCTCAGTCAATTGCTTCACACCAGAGCTGTGTCAAGTCACCGATAAACTATTTCACAACCGTGATATTGAGATCGCAAAATTGATCAAGCCGAAGCGTAGACATCAAATGAGTAGAGGTAAAAGAAAATCCAGGTTTCTTAAAGAATCGCTAACAAAATTGGTTCTCTCTTTTAACGAAATAGAAAAATTGGGATTTTCACAACATGGAGGAGAGTGTACTAGTTGTCCTATTACGTACCTTTTATGGAAACTAATTACTCTCCTTAAATAGGAAAACCTACCTTCTCTGTATCCGACGCTGTATTTTTAAGAAATTCTAAGCTTACAAACGTTCTTTACAATCTTTAGCCTCGAGGCCTTATGGTCTTATATAGTTGTACTTTTGTGAACAAAAAGAAATTGACACACACACACACACATTTTTATTTTAAGGTTTACTTGCAGCCTATTTCGCAATTGGATTGTTAGGAGCTGTGATCGGTGTGGCTGGCTTTTTGTGGGCTGCACTGATCTTTGTTAAAAGGTTTGTTCCCAAGAATTCAACCAAAGAGTATTGAAAAGCCATTCTACAATATAATTTATCTTCCAATTTGAGCCGACTATGTGGTTCTTTAGTACTCTAAAACTAAGACATTTTACTACAGAAAAACTTGATTAGTCTCAAATTGGCAGGTCCACAATCATGGATTTGTCTCAATCCATCGTTCATTTCTAGACCTGTCATTCATTTTATTATCCATTCTATAGCCCTGAAAAAAATATTTTACGTTTAAAATATATATTTTTTAATATTCTTATGAATTCATAACCGATTTGGAATGTTTTTTTCAAAAATTATTTGTTCGAAAGAATGTTTTTTGTAGGCAAAAACATATTGTGCAAGAAAACAATCATAGTGTAGACCATGTTTTACGCATTTTCGTTAGTTTTCTACACCTCCATTTCGCTACACTCTAGATATTTCTTTTCACTGTTTTCGGACCCCCTGTTTATTATAAATTTTGGACCTCTTTTATTCGGACCCCCTATTATTCGGGTCCTTAGAGTAATCTTTTATGCGGAAACATAACGGGTGTTTGTCACTAGTTTTGAATTTTTACAACTGGGCCGAAAAGATTACATCATAAATTCTCCTTTACATTCATAGGAACGAGGTCAAAAGGAAGAACATTGCAACACGAACAAGGAAAGAAAATGAACAGAAACCTGAGAGATGAAATAAATTTTGAGTCTTTTTTGGTGATGTCGCATGGTTTGTACACGCTTTTTTATAACAATGAGCTATTCATGATATTACGTCATTATTCCTAGCAGAAACAGCTGAAAGAAGAGTTTGCCCTCTATTTAGGCTGTTTTGTTAAGAAAATGACGTAATGCTAACTTACGCCTCATATTACGAATATAACAATGTCATACGAATGTGACCATCTTAAAGTTTTCTATGCTAATCAGATTTTCAAAGTACACCCCTGTCTCGGTAACCAAGCGAGATCCGCTCAAATGGAAAGTTTTTTGCCCTTTAATTGAAAACTGAAGGTTTAATTAACCGTGTATAGTACAAAAATACCCCCTAGTACGATAAGGATTAAAAATGTTAATTGTTTAGTTGTGCCATCTCGATTATTTTTCGAACGCCGGAAAATGAAAGGAACTATATTTCCTTGAAAAATCTCTCCAGTGGAAAAAATCCACCGGGGCAACGACCCTGTCTCTGTTGTTGATTTCTCAATTTACATTATTCTGAAACATGAACTCAGTTCAAAGCTCATCAACTATTATTCATGAAATTTATTTTTTCCAATATTTCATATATCCTTACAGACACGGAACGTTGTTTTAACGTCGGAACGTTATTTGGACGTTTAAACAACGTTGGAATAACGTACTGTGTGCCTGCTATGGGATTATATTTATATTGAAATTATGTTTTAGCTGGCGATGATGTTCTTTCCAGTGGAAAAAATGAAAATGGTAGTTCCTAACATGACGTCATGACATTACGTCATGGCATTACCTCAGCTCGTGAAACATTCGACGATTCAACTCAACGAAGACGTAGAGAAGATACTGCGTTGGATAATTGAGACGTGGCGTGTAGATAAAAATATGTGAATTGTGGCAGATGTACCTGGAATGATATGTTTTGATGACGAAAGGGAGATAAAATGTTAAACCCTTGAACATATATGTTTGAATGTGATTCTCTAAAATGTAGATAGTTAAAAATAATGATGACTAGAGAATTACTTGAATTAAAAATGGCTCATATGCATGTATACTACACTTGACATGGAATGATCATTTTACGAATGGTCATTATTTTTTCAACAATTTTTATGTGTTTTTGATGACGACGATTAATTTCTTTCTGATAGCTAATTTCTATGTTTTAGAATACATTTTATTTGCTTTTATTATTTCATAGTCCCCCGTACCAGTGGTGGATACAGAAGGCACAGAAGGTTATCATAAGACACTTTAACACTCTCTATCATAAAAAGATTTACCCTTTGTATCCGTCTCTGATTATTATTGTTCTCTTACCTTGCCAAGAAACTTGATTGGTCAATTAAGGTTATAACGCAGAGAAGCGACAGCTCGAATTGATAGGTTTTCTTTTCTTTGCGCTAATAAAAATATGCATAATTAATTTTATTTAACACAAATGTTTTGTAAAAGTTCTAATTATGCGTAAAGCTTAAGGCCTTTTATTCGTGAAATGCAATTTCTGGCAAAAAAACTGCGAACCGCGAAATGTAGTTTTTTTGCAAAAAAAAACATCCGCAAAGTTTTCATGCGGCGAAACAACAAACACCTTAAAATATGCTTTTACACAATTTTATTTTTGTATTAGATTTGAATGATTGTAGCCGGCCAGCAGGAACAAAACGTTGTTCCAACATTGTTTTTGAACGTCCAAAAAATGTTCTGACGTTGAAACAACGTTGTTTGGACGTTGAAACAACGTTCCGTGCCTGTTGGGATTTATATTTTCTTTTTGAACAATGTTTGTACCGTTTATATATAATTTTCACTTCGTTTTGTGAAAGTAGTCATATTAATTTGTTATTATTTTCTTGTTTGTTTTATTTTCTGCAATAAAAAAACTAATAGACTTAATTCTTGATTTTAAGGAAATATTTCTACGCCAAATAGATGTAGACATATTATATATCCATCGCGATCAGAAATTTTATATTGATCAATTTTGAGAGATAATTCTTTTCTAAAAATGTTCCTACCAGTGGATACCCCTTAAAAGCTCATACCCCTCAAAAACTAAAATACTTTATATATTACAAAAACATACTTTTCTTGTTTTCAGGGGTATCCACTGGTATCTTAAAATAATTTCGTTTCTCACTTTGCCGGAACTACGATGCTGCGTTATGACCATTATGGTACTTATTATGGTTTTTCCGTAGCTATGCGGTGCAAGCTTTCACACAGGAAGAGTTTCTGAATCTTTTGAATACCCTGGGGACGAGGTTGGATAACATTTCCACCAAAATTTCATGTTGGCCGCATGTTGGCCGGTTTGCGCTAGGCGACCAACATGTTTGCCATTATTTAATGAATGGACATTTCGAAATGTTGGCAACTTTAAAACACTGTCTCTGCAAACCGACCAACATATTGGCCAACAAATCGGTAGAAATATTGTTGGCCGGTTTGCGCCTCACTTTACTAATTCCATGTAGTCTAAACGCCCTCTAAATCTCGTGCTACAAATCAAATTTTGAGTGATAAAAAGAAACAATAGAATAGTATAAACACAACGAGGGAGAACTCCTCCCAGAAAAAAGCTGTTCGACGGAAAAAGGGAGGAGTGTACCACGAAGAGACGATCAAAATAGTCTCGAAATACTTTAGAAAAATTGAATAATCATCAATTACTAAACCCCTAATTCAGACTCAAGTCATACTATTCCATTGTTATAATCGAACTCAATTGAACCACTGTGATATTAAAATATTATCAAACTTAATCAAACTGTTTCTATTATTTCTATTTGGAGGAGGCGTTTCCAGCCTATTTTCGCAACTATGGATACTCTTTAGTTAGTATCCCGTCAGCAACCTTGGACTGACTACCCAATTCCCCTCACATGGTATGGGTTGATCCGGGCGAAGGTTCGCTCACTTGCCACAAGTGGGAATCGAACCTTGATCTCCCGTACAGGAATCAAAGTTGATGACCACTATACCACGGCGCCTTCCAACGCGGTAAAAAAGATGAATGCTAGGCGATTATTGGCTTAGTGTAATAAATTATGCCATCTTGGTGATGTTAGAAGTCACGTGATTTCGAAAAGAAAGTAGAACAGTTTTCGACTTTTTTTTCTGTGTCTACTCGATTATGACGTAATCTTTTCTAGGAATTCCCACCACAGAAAGGTCGCGCGATGAGTGTCTTAAAATGTGGCGAATTTATGAACTTTTTTTGACGTCAAATATTTTTTCTTTTCTTCTTTACTTTCCTCATCGCTTTTCTCCACTACATAACATCCACTAAAACACCACACTATTTTTTTTACACCTCATGCTTACACACACACGCCAAACTACTAAAATTTATTTTTCCAACATTTTCTCTCGACAATTTTGAAAATGTGTTTCAACAAAGTAGTTAGTTTTGTATTATTAATTTTTTTTTTCATAAATTTTTCTTTTTCTGCATTATCATAACAAGGAGAAAAAATATTGAAATGTTTATTCCATGTTTCTACGTTTCATATATTTGTTTTCAAATTAGAGTAGAAAGGTTCGCCTGTAGTGGCTGTATAACTAGCGAGGAGGTTACGTTGAGCTAAGATAAATTGAAGGAGGACGGCAAATAGCAACCCGCCACCGTCGCCCCGCAAAATCTAGGACGCTCGATTGGCTGTTTGAACGTTCTCGTTTACATCTCACCGTCGTCCTCCTATTTATTTCGCTTCACGTATAACCTCTCTACTTTCATGCTTAAGGCCTGATTTTTAATATTTTCTTTTAAAGGTTCGACTCAAATTGTAAACTCTAGATCAATAAATCATACTTATTATGATCAGCGAGGTTACAGAAGAGGATGTTAAACGCGTCTGTGGCAGCCTGTACATAATTCGTCTAAGCAAAACTTGTAAACAAAAATCTATGTACAGGCTGCCACACACGCGTTTAACGTCCTCCAATTTATCTCGCTCAACGAAACCTCGCTAATAAGAACTTCAAGCTTCATCCATAAATTGTTTTTGCGCATGACTGACATGACTGATTCTTTTGCATATACAACAGGTCTTGGTTCGGAAGCGTTCAAACACAATCAACCTCTTGATGTCCTTGATGACGAAGGTATTTTGGCTTTTTTTTTAGAATTGTTGAGGTTGTCAATATTTTTAAACCTATCCCTCAGGAATTGTGCGTTAAGCCAGGGACTTGCTTGTGGCAAGTGCGGCTCTCCGCCTCAGTCTAAATCAACCCAGAAATGTAGCGCTAGAATTCTCCGCTGCGCTGTACGGTCGTTACTAATTTGATAACAGATCAGTATTTCACTAGCACCACTCTCTGCTCTAAAGGGATGCATTGAAGTAAATGATCTGAAGAGGTTGGATATATCCCTTTGATGTTTTCATCCGTTCCGACGGATGGAATTTCCCGAAATTTCCCGAAATTCACCGGATTGAAGCGCTGTGATTGGCTAAAAAAATCACTCTGCTCGGGCCGAGTCTTTTCTTCTTACAAAATAGCTTCCGCATATTTGTATGAATTTTCTGATGAACCTCCGCAGATCCTCTTACGGAACTCAATGGAGTAAGTGGATCAACTTGAAGATTTTTTTTTATCAGTTATTCTCTTGCTCTCCAAAATAAATTGGTTCTTCTTACAAGAAAGGTGTATTCTATACTATATGCTACGTGTATAAACTATTTTGAAAAGTAATAATAAATTAAACAAATACGGAGAAGAAAGAAGGACTAGTGCGACTACGGACGACTGGATGCATAGTGGATTGGGTAAAAATATAGACGCATCTAGACTAGACTACTAAAGTAACCATGTGAGATCATAGGCGGTAACTAAACACTAAATAAATTCGTAGAATTGAGACTAGATCTCAAGCTAGTTGTCCTAGATAGATTAAAGCTATTGATTAGGCCACCACCGACACTAGACCACCCCGATTAACGTACTAACTTATCCTGTTCTTTTGTTTCAGATATGACAAAAGTATGGCATAAAATGGTGGACAACAGCTATACTGATTTACTCGACACTTTGTCTTTACTGCTCGAAACTTGGTAAGTCCGAGGGAAGAAATTTTTCGCGGAGTTTTAATTCCGCAAATTTGGTTATAATTCGCGAAATTTAGATTTATGCGAAAAACGGAATGACCAGGTTACAAAATGTTTAATTATCTTTGACTTTTTTTAGACAAAATTTGCCCATAAATTTGCTACACCACTGATTGATTTGATCATCAAATGATTATAACAGACATATCAACTATTACATCCATATTACATCCAATTACAAAATCCATAATACACATTATCATAATTCCATTGTACCACTGTATTAACGGTAAAAT
>JAUJPO010075231.1:0-11276 GCA_032270745.1 Tiaropsis multicirrata
TACACAGAAAAAGTAACACTATCCTCCATTAACAGACACTAATTCATAAAACACGTAACACTCTGATCTGGCCTCTGGCCTTTGCTCTGCCATTCATGCATCTATCTTGTTTTAGCTCAACTGGTAGTGCGCTCGCTTTGCGTAGTACTCTACTCCGCTTGTTTTTTTCTTGAAGATTCGAGAACATTCTAAAGTTCGCGCGGTACAGGCGGGCGGTCAAAAGCAGTCAAAAATCTTCCAAACCCACCGCCGCGACCCGCAGAAGACGATTGTAATACTTTCGCTAGGCGAAATTAATAAATAAAAAAAAGATAAAATAAAATGAAATACAAAAGCAGTACGGAACATTAAAATAATTTCCTCTATATGCGTTTCTCTTTCTTACGCTTTAATTTTTTGCTTATTTTATTTGTATAATGTTTTGTAGTGGTTTATATGTGAAATTAATGGTCTAGATCTAGACTATACTTACTATGAAATTCTTTGAGTTGATTCCAGTTGACAGGATCTAGATAATCGTCGTCATTTACCGTGTATAAATTGGCCGTGACCTCTTCCTTTGGAGGGTTATGCTACGAGAAAAGAAAACAGTTGAAGGCCCCTGCAAACCAGCCAACATGTTGGCCAATATATCTATAAACATCCACTGACAAACACCATCTTTGAAATTTTTTTCCTTTGTTTCCAATGTTGGCAAAAACCGCAAAGTTAGCCAACTTATTGGTCAGTGGATGGTCGAAATGTTGGCCGGTTTGCACCCCACTCAATCACTTAATCGGATGTTGTGGACCTGACAATTTCACTCAAGTTCTCAGTAGTAAAGTCTCTCAAAAGAGTTTGGAGAACGAAACTCTCTTTGTTGCAAGAAACTCTTTTTTGAGAAAAATGCAATTATAAAAAAAATTTAAACAGCAAATGTCAAACTTTAGTCAACAATTTGTTTGTAGAAGGTAACATTAGAGCTTATATCATGTACCAGATGCACGAATCATAAGAAATAAACCAATTATTTTTTAAGTAATCAAAAATGGGGTAACCACCTCAATGTCTTGCTTCCTGGTGGGTCTGTGGACGGTTGTTGGCTTTCGACCATCTCGTTTTGTACAGTCAAGAAGTTTCCTAACGAAGATTAAAAAATAAGAAGTTTTGAGAAGCTGGATACTACACTGCTAAAGAATGCAGAGCTATTGGGTTACCCCAGAATGCATTGTTTAATGTCCAACATTGACAGATTAATAGCATACCGTCGTGTATCTAAAAATAGACACGAATTTTTCTTTTTGAGCTAATTTTTCGAACACGTTTATTATATACGGCATACCATTATACTCAATGACAAAGAAAATGTAATAGTTTTCACATATTTCAAATCAAGACTAAAAGGATTGTGGGATTAAAATTCGGGAAAATCCCGTGATCCCACAGTATACGATTTATAAAATGATACGAATGCGCTTCATTCATCACCTCACCTTTTAATCAAACAATAAAGAACAACGATCAAAACAATCAAAAAGAAAACACCTCCAACTGCACCTCCTGCAATTGCTCCTAGATTTGATTCTTCATCCTATAGAATATTTATAAGATCAGAGTAACTTTAATAGTAATAAGTCGTTAGTTCAAATAGATATACCTAAAAGAAAAATCGGACAAAAGTGACGAAATCTTTTGGAGGTGACGAAAATTTTGTCCGACGAATAATTTAGTCCGACGAAAAAAAGTCAAAAAAAAAAGGTTTTTAGGCTAAAGTTTGTGTTTTTTGTTTGTGATAATAATAATGATACTCGAACTACGTGGAAGAACCTGTTGCTTTCGCAGGCTTGGAGCCTCGTAATAGAACCCCAGAAATTTTACATTGTAAATTTATTAGGGATTTCATATTTGACACTTTGTCAGTAGAGAAAGTCAATTTTGCGTCGTTTTATTTTTGCTATTCGTACTATAATTAGAGGAAAATCAGAAATTAGTGAATATGGACACGTACTAATAATTAGAGGCGATATCTTTTGATTAAAGAGATTAAAATAAGCAAAAATGACGGTTTCAGGTTTTTCCATTAGTGACAAAACATCCTGCAAACTTTCTTATTTGTCAATTGTTAAAACCTCTTTCTCACGGCATAGTACAACTTTGGGAATCGAACTCTATATACTTCTATACCACTTCAAAATATTCAATAAAATATTACAAAATGTAGTCAATCCCTTACTCTGTATTCTCAGTAAAAGTTGATGGGGTGTAAACCCGGGGGAGGGGAGGACTAAGGAAAGTGACCTACTGACGTGCGCCACTTAAGGGTAGGTTTTTCGAGGGTAGGAAATTGAGCAAAGTTAAAAACCTTTTACTAAAACAGGGGGTAAATGGCCAAAAATTGCACCGTAAGGGTCGGTTTTTCAGCAAATTTTGCACTGCACTACCGATTTTGAAACCCCAAATTTTGTCCGAATGACGGTAGTTTTGAGATCGAGTGTCCCCCGGGGGTGTGAAGATTATTGTAAACTAGTTAACCTTGGTAATGGGAACACTAAAGGTTGTCCGGCTTTCAGTGGTTTCAGGTGAACTTGATGTGTCTGGTGAAATCAGTGGCTGTGTCGTGGTAGCTGCAAACACAGTTGTTGTTTTTGATTGTACTGTTGTTACCTTTGCTGTCGGAGTGGTCTGTGAAATGAAGGGGTCGTTGGTTGTTAATACTGGTGATGTCGTTTGCTGAGTGGTGACTGGCCCGATAGGCGGCACAGTCGTGCCCGAGTCCGTGTTCATTGATACAGTTTTTGTTGATGCTGGTGGTGTTGTGGTTACAGACGCGGTGGTTGTTGAGGAGACCGTTGTTGGAAATCTAGTTGTCGTGGTTGCTGTTGTTGTTTTTGTTGTTGTTGTTGTTGTTGTTGTTGTTGTTGTTGTTGTAGTCGGAAATACAGGAGATAAGGGTATTTCATAATCTAGAAGAATGGTCAAAGAATGAATATTGTCAAGAACGTTGACATTTTGCTCGTCAAAATTTCCTTATTTTTCTCAAATTTTCCCAAAAAAGGGTCCCTACGAGGGAGGGATTTTCTATTTTCATGTGTTTTTGCGACCCTACCAGGGATTCTCAAAAGCCAGAAAAGGTACCCTGACCATCGGCACATCCCGTATCTTTTTTTGCCTAAGAAAATAGTCAACCCAGTAAAAAATCGGATATTCTCTCTCACCCCAGTGGTAAAACAAAGAATTACAAAGAACCAATCGTCTGATAATATGATGGAGGAACAATTTTATGACCCCGCTGTAGAAAAAACATTACCATTTCACCCAAGCCAGTGGGCTAGAAAGATTTGACTTTCACCCCTATTGAACTTTTGGTACCGCTGGGACACAGCAACAGGGACGTAATAATTGAAGGCTTTGAAACTTAGCACAAACCTCTTGTTCCAGTCACCTTCATTGGTAAACAAAGGTTTCGAATCACAACATTGTTATTTTGTTCAACCAATGTACATTTGATCGAGATCTGTACAATTCGTCCTTTGAAATCCTCCCAAACTGCTTGGTCCGGAGTAACTATCCACTATAAAAGAAAGAAACCTAAATTTCAGGGAAGCCGACCCCTAGCTCGTACCAAGTGTTTAGTTCGAAACTCTTTGATGAAGTCGTCAATGACCGAATAAATACACTTGTAAATAATTTCGGTATACATACTCTAAGGACCCGAATAAACGGGCACCCCTCTCCCATGCTTATTCTTTTTCGAAATATTTCCGCCCACCCCCCCCCCTCCCCCTGTTTATTTATTTTACCATTTTCAATCAAGGTGCAAATCAGGCTTACAATCGAATTGTCGAATGTTTTTTCAAAAATTCGTTTGAAAGAATGTAGGCGACAACATATTGTGCAAGAAAACAATCACAGTGTACACCATGCTTTGCGCATTTTCAAAATTTGCGCAGAGTCAAATAAAAAAGAACGTTATGATGAACACCCCTGTCTCTGTGCCCCAGTGGAGTGGGGACCAAAAGCTCAATTAGGTGAAATAAAATCTTTCGAACCCACCGGGTTGAGTGAAACCATGGGTGAAAGACAATATCCGATTTTCTGCAGGGGTGACCATTTTCTCCACTGGGGCGAAAAAGCGGGCGGATCTCAGGTGGTCACAGACACTGGGGTGGAAACGAGTTTGAGCCGACCCTTAAATCCTTCTTTCAAGACTTCTCCTTACCGTCAACTGAAAGGTCATTCCACTCTTCAGCGATCCAACAAGACCCGGTGTTCCAAAGGGTTGCCAGTAATCAACATTAGACCATTGATCAACTTGAACTATCTCCAACTTGGTGCAATCGCTGAGCGGTGTATTGTCATTGTTCTGGATATCATTTTGTAAGAGGTCGGAATGTGTGGATAGAAAGGTGATAGATGAACTATCGTCAGCAATGTTGAGGTGACAACCTAGAAAAGAAGAAAAATCTTTTGATTTAATCAGAGCTGGATAGATCGGTAGGTTATCGTCCGTAGTGTTTGAATAAATATAGAGGGTGTTGTTCCAAAATAAAATGTTCTTTGATAATTAAGTTTTTATTTGATATTTATCACCCCAAACTGATTTTTTGGAATACGTATTGCGAGATAAAAAAAACAGTTATTTGAGGCAGTTAAAACTCTTTTGGACGTTCACAACAAATGAGTGAACTTGAGTGTAGATTGCTCGGTTATAGGATTTTTCTTATTTTTTCAGTCGAACGATTTTTGGTTCAAAATATTCCATGGATTTGGAATGTAGCAGGTGTAAAATTCTCCCAGTCGAGATCAGGATTCCAAAAAAATCATCATCTTTGAAAAATGATAAATTATCAAATCTGCTGACGTCAGCATAAACTTATGTTTAAACTTTCGATTTTTAATAAGAAAGATACCGTACCTGTTTTCGTTGGTATTTCACTTGCATATAAACATGAAGTAAAGAATGTTCCAAATGTATTTCCTCTCTGGCAGACACACTCATTATCTCCCAAAGAAACACCATGGTATTCTGAGCAATTCGTTATCCCTCGAAATACATCACCACCGGTGTCTTGTCGGGTAATTCTAACTTTCTGTGTGTTTCCATTTTGTAATATTAGGGAGATAATTAAAGTAAGAAGTCGAATTCCTGCCGCATTTCTCATTTTTCAAAGAATTTACCATTTACAATGAACCAATTAACCATGTTTCAATTGTTTTTCTCCTTTTACTTTTGGACGGCACAGAACTCTGTCTTTTGAAGAAGAAGATATATCAATACAGGACAAAAGTTACGCAGGTTAAGGTGTAACTTAGCCACCGAATGACGTACACCGTACGTCCAAAAAAATCATTTTTACGACCCTCAGTACACCCCTGCCTCTGTGACCCACTGAGATCCACCCCACTGGTCACCCCAGTGGAAAAATCTCCCAAAAAAGGCCCGTTCTTTCGCCCCATTGGAGAAAATGGTCACCTCAGTAGAAAATCGGATATTCTCTCTCACCCCAGTTGAAAAACAAAGAAATACAAAGACCCACCCCACTGAAAATATGATAAAACAACAATAAATTTTTACGACCCCATTGAAAAACATCACCATTTCACCCAACTTAGTGGGATTGAAAGATTTAGTTTTCACCCCATTGAGCTTCTATTATCCACTGGGACACAGAGACAGGGGTGTCTCAGTCTTTTGAGCATAGCTCAAAACCACTAGCTTTTTAGCCAAAGTGTTGTTTTCGAAATCTGAGACCAAGGGCTTTCCAATGGTACCAAAAGAATTGCCTGAATCTCATCACCGTGACCACAATTTGTCTTTGAAATTCAAAACTCATGAAAAAAAAAAGTGAAAAAAATGAGAATTTAAAAAAAAATACAGCGGTGGCTAAAGGTGAAAAGTGAATAATTAGGAAAATATCTTACTCCCAATTGAAAGAAAGCATATCTAAAAAAACCATCAACTAAAATTTACAATATGATAAAATTAAATAATATATTTTTTATGCACTGAAGATGACATAATGTCGAAAAGCTTTTGTTAAAAGATTTTAAAACGAAAACTTTGTCGTTTCTTTTTTGAATTTTTATCCACAACATATACCTGGCAAAAACATTTATCAAAAATTAAATAAATTATTTCTTTATAACACAATTTTACCCGACAAGTCAAGAGTTCTTTTGTCATTGCCAATCCTGCTACTGGCAAACTAAATATCTTATCTTATCTCCAACAAGTTTATTTTCATTCAGACATTAGCCAACTACCATAAGTCAATTCCATTTCAAACTAATCCTACTTTCAAAATCTAGTATTATAATGATAAAGTTCATATGACAAATTGATGATGATAAAGTTTTCTGTTCATAAAGCCGAAATGCTTAAACATCTCTTTTAGATTTCAGATATGATGGTTATTGATCCATCACGTTATGTGCGGGGTTCATTAAAATAGAACTTTTGGTTTCTTTCTATCTAATTGCTTTATGGATGATCACTGGCTATTCAATGAAATGGACATTTGCTAATAAAACCTTTTTAGAGATCTTTAAATGGTATGAAGGTCTTAAAGAATGCATTGTTAATTTGTTTTGAATTTGGTGTAAAGCTGTTTATAAGAAAAATTAACTCTCTCCCGATTGAGAGGGCTTGGTCGACTAGGTGATCGTTGCAATTTCCGGGGAAGGGAGGGTGCTCATATGGTCAGACCTACGGTATGTGCAGCCCTTAAGGGTAGGTTTTTCAAAGTTCTATCGAAATCCATAGGTGCACTGTATGGGTAGGAAGTTTGAGAATATTTTGAAATTCTTTGTTAAAATTGGGGAAAAATGGTCAAGAAATATACTGTAAGTAAGGGTCGGTTTTTCGGCAAATTTTGCACTGCATTGCAAGGGTCCGAATTTGAAGGTCCAATTTTTGGCCACACATATTGTCGTTTTTAAATCGAGTGACCAACTGCAAACTTTTCGTTTTTCTGAATGTTGTTTATTAGCAAGGGTAAGTATCCGAGATAAATCACGACCAAGAGCCTATCTGGACATATTTGTACAGGCTAGTCCTTTTTGTTCTTATGAGAATCTTGGTATGGGAAATGAGAATACAAAAGTTAGATACTATGTAATTGTAATGTCCTGGTCTAGATAGAGGACTGTATAATATAGATTGATAGAATTCTTCTTGTTAGCATATATCTGTCCTAGAGTGTTTCAATATAGTAACTGATCAAAAAATAAGCTAAGTAACGTAAACAATATAAGACACGTGATCCATATAAAATGGGGATTCCCACACACAATAAGGTGAATGAGTCAGTCCATGTGGTAGATAGCAGGTATTTGTCAATCCACGTACATCGTACATCGTACACCGTTGCATAATTAGAAATAAACTATTTTCCAATAGTAAACAAATGAGATGTTAAGACACTTGACTAGATCAAAAACTTTGAAGATTATTAAAAGGCTTAAAAGTGATAAGGCGTAAAACTTTCTTCTGAAGAATAAAGATAGGTCTGGATATAGTGTTTTCAGTTAGTCCCCATAGCTGACAACCATGTTGAAGGTGTGAATTAAAAAGAGCATGATAAACATTAATGAGGGTTTTGGTTGAGATATAATGTCTAAGTTTTATAATACCATTGGTACGAGCAAGTTTTGTTGAAAGCAAAGAGATATGAGCTTTCCAATTGAGATGTGGGTCAATCATAACACCAAGATATTTGATATTTGAGCTTTGAAAGATTTTTCCCACCAATTTTAAGAAATGGATTGAATGGAAGAATTTTACGGTGGTGTCTGAAGATCAAAAATTCAGTTTTACTAGAATTGAGAGAAATTTTGTTGGCTTTGAGCCATGTTTGAAGGGATCTTAGGTCACGATTGACACGATTACACAAAGAAAGATCTCGAAGGTGAAGGGCTTTCACGAGTGCTACTCACCCATACTCCTTCCTTGTATCCGAATTGTTAAGGTAGACGGGTTGGGCGTGTTTTCTTTTTCATAATTGTAACAAACTTCTTGCATGCGTTTGGTAAGGTTTAGATATGGTATGACGAACTTTTATTCTTTATTTTTCCTATAGAAATAGCACAAAAGAACAGAGATGGGTTTCTATTACGAACATTGAATAATTTAGACAAAGCCAAAAAGATACCTATAAGAATAGCTCGTTCATCATCCAGCTTCACTATAACATGTTCCTGGTTGAACGGACATTTAAGGCCGCTCTCCACTCAGCGCGCGCAGCTATCGCTTTATCTTTTTCTCTGTTCTGATTGGTCCCGGAAAATAACATCATGTAGCAAACTGACGTAATGTTACCTCTGAGACCAATCAGAATAGAGAAACATAAAAGGCGCGCGCTGCTCTCGCTAAGTGAAGACCGGCCTTTAGAACAAGAGATCCAACCTATTATCGAAAGAAATGTCATTATGTTTGAAAATCTCACAAATCGTCGAAAAAATGTTCGCACGTCCACGTCATCTTATAACAGATCAGTACTTCACAAGCACCACGCTCTGCTCTAAAGGGATATATCATCTGAAGAGGTTGGATATATCCCTTTAATTTTTTCATCCATTCGTTCCGACGGATGAGAAATTCCGAAATCTTCTCGAAATTCGCCGGATTGAAGCGCTGTGATTGGCTTAAGAATTCACTCTGTTCGGGCTGAGACTTTTCTCCTTACAAAATAGCTTACGCAGATTTGTATGAATTTCCTGATGAAACTCCGCGTATCCTCATACGGAACTCAGTGGAGTATGCGGATCTCCCCTACTTTCGCGTGGTAAGTTACGGCGGATAAAAAAGTTATCCCAAGAAGTCATGCTATCAATTACGCTGCAAACCCTTACGCCGTTGCAGAAATGTTAGCGTTTTCCGAAAGGTAAAAAAACCTCTTATGTGTATGGAAAAAAGATACATTTTCAAGTATAATATTTCAGTTATTTGCGTTCGTTCTTATCTCTTATATGGCTATTTTTGTCTTTACAACCCTGAAAGACAACACTTCTTGCTTAGAAAGAATGTCTTTTTCCATTTATGTTTATATAGACATTTTAGATTTGCTAGAATTTTATGAAAAAGAATTCATAATAACTACTCTACATATAATAAAATCAAAATGAAAAATATTATTTTTCTTGCTCTACTTTAGACCACGTCACAAAGCATCAGTGCCCGATTCAGAAGGTTTTCAAAGATTTTACGGGGAGTGTCGTTTTTGCTCATACTCTATCGGACATAACTTTCGGCACCCACAAATATTTTCGTCACTCTTGTCCAAAACAACGTAAAATTCAATTTTGTCCGACATTTTGTTGTCCTGTAAGGTACTCCTTATAAGGAAGTCAACACTCTCCGTTAGAAAGTTTGTACCTTCTTATATATCCTTCTCTGATACGATCCACAGTAAAGTCCCTCAGAATTTGCTCCCTATATCGGCTGTTTCCGTTAGGAAAAATGACGTAATTTTAACTTTCGCGTATCATGAATTGTTCATGAAATCAAGGATGCAATAAACTGTTTTTCTCTTCTGATCCTGAAAATGAGGTCGGACTCAGTTTGTCAGTATTCGTTGTGCAGGGTGACACCGGAAGAGTATTGTTATTATATTGTGTGGTATCGCAAGACGATGAGTTATTGTCAACATATGATGAATTTGCATCTCGTGTGCTCAAATAGATATGCTGACGATTATAATAATCAAAGTCTTTATGGATCAATTTTCGAAGTGGATTTAAGAGAGTGACAGTAGCTGCCTGTCTGAAATCCCTTTTGTAGAGTGTGTATAGGAGAGGGTTGATGATGGAGACGATGTATCGGAGAAGGAAGACACCTTCTAAAAAGGCGGATGGGAAGCTGGCAATAGATTGCGGCTTGATGTTAAAGAGCAGTTGCAGCACCATGTATGGTAACGTGCAGATCAAAAAACATGTAAACATAGCGCAATAGATGATGAGCGCTTTGCGTTCCTTTAAGGAACGATCTGTTTTGCGGGTTCCAGGTGCTGATTGGATTAGCCGTTGGATGAGAAAAAATAGCCATGAGTATTGTGTGATGAGAACGATAGCTGGGATGAAGAAGAAAGCAATGATAATGACCAGGGTATATCGATAGCTGTGTAAACGGAACATTGCGATGCTGGATCTAGGGTTTTCACTGGTAATGAAGGGAATAATCCAAAAGAGTTGCACAAGCGTCATAAGAGTTGCAACGGTCCATACAAAGCAACACGCAGCTACGATTCGTGCGCGCGTTATCAGCGAATGGTATCTCAGCGCATAATACAATGATATGAAGCGCTCACTTGATAAGAGGAGAAGGTGACCAACAGCATTCAGTAATAAGAGGTAGGATATCATGTGGGATGCGATCATGTAACTTTGGTTGAACACCATCCGAAACTTTCGGCATCCATTGACAGTGAGGTAATAGTATGGTAACATATGCACCAGGATTGAGAATCCACTTATAATGTCGTTTAAAGAAAAACTCAACAGTAAGAAATTAGCCGGAGTTCGACGAAGCTTTTTATTTTTACTGATCAAGGCTAAAACCAGTATGTTAACCATGATGATAAAAAATGCGATAGCAACGCCCGATATGTGATAGGGCGGGTGGAATTCATAGTTTCCACAGCCGCCTGTAGTAGTACCTCTTCCGCCCACTCCAGACTCATTTCTTGGTGGGTAGGTATCATTCAAATACATTGTTGAATTGGTTGCTTGTGTAGTTCTCATTTCGAAATGATTTGTTGAGTAATAAGTTTTTTTCTTTCTTCTTTATTTTTTGCCTTCTTCCTCTACCAGATTGATTAAAGTATTAAAGTGTTTTGATGCGAGAAAGATCTTCGCCACTTGATCGATATCCAGGTGTTTTCTGACTTCCGATTTTTTTTTAAGCTTTTCCTCTTTATTGTTTTTCCTATTTTTTTTCTTTTTTTTTCTGTGTCTTTTTATTTTTCTTGTTTTGTAAATCTCTCTGAAAAAGAATTATTTTAAATTTTAAAGAATTATTAAAAATTATCAAAACATCACTTCAAGTGATATTATCAATATTTTTGTTTTCAAAGGGTCAAAATATAAACCATACGGAGGGTACGGATTTATGGGGGTCTTTACATGTGATCTTAAGTGAAAATTTTCAACCTCGTCGATACACAGCGGTCTAAATCTCAACGACCGTAAGGCAGGTTTTTTACGTTTTTTTTAAACCGCATGAACTTTTCCATATAACCATCGCTATTTTTGGGCTTAAACGAAGCGTATCTATGTAAGGATAAAGTCTCTGCCCAGGCAGA